>JAYKAV010001000.1:2170514-2200459 GCA_035582835.1 Phoebastria nigripes | reverse complement strand
TTTTTTTTTTGGAGCCTCCAAAAGGCTCACTAGCCCCTTTCATCTGCCGCCGCGGCCCAATGGGAAGGCGGAGGCTGCCTGCAAGTGGTCTAATCTCAATGAGGTGTCAATCATGTTCCCCGGTGGGTGAAGTAAGGTCTTTTGTAACCGCCTCTGTCTTTGGGAAAGAGAGGAGAGAGGAGGAAGACTGGAGCGGAGAGGGGGACGCCGGACCGTGCTGCAGGAGAGGAACTGAGATTTGATCTCGCTTGTGCGTTAGCAGGGAGAAGCGGAGCACATGGATTTCTAAACACGCTGGGATTTTATATATCTACAGAAATAACAACAAGCGAACCTGACCCTACTGAAAACAGTCAAATGAATCGTAATTGCAGATCAATGCAGAGAGATGGGGAAACTTCACTCGAAACATGGTTAGTTCCTTTCACTTGCTACTTCCTTAGCCCCTTCCCCTTACTCGGATTTTACTCGGTTTGTTGCTGTGATTTTATACTGGTGTCTAATGATCTTCCTTTATTATTTCCCCCACACACTTTCCTCCGGATCTGCCTAGCTGCCGTTTGTAAACCCAGAGAAAGTCCAGAAGGTAGGGATGGCTCCTTACTGCTAGTAACTTTGAACGCCTTCCCCTGGTCCCTGCGGCTGTCCCCGTCCCCCTGCCCTCTCCCCTCAACTTTCTGCCGCGGCTTGCGCGCTGCCTGCCCGCCCCGGCCCCGGCCCCGGCCGGCCGCGGGGATGGCCGCGGGGATGGCCGCGGGGGCCGGGCGGGCTCTGCGGGCGGCTCAGCGGCGGCATTGTCTCTTCTTTTCTAGGTGATAGTTTTGCGGTGAACGCCTCTCTGGCTCGCAAAGGGCTGGAGGACTGGATGGTGAAGCAGAAATACTCCGGGGGCAGCAGCAGCGGAGGCAGCAGCTCGGGACTCCAGCAAGGCTGCCAGCACCGGGCTGTTTGCAGGCTCTCCAGCGCCAGGGTATGTCAGCTTCCTCGCTGGTCCCCCCCGCCCCTTCTTTTTGAAATAGGGAAAACCAAAAGCTCTTTCTACATCCCTCTCTCCCTCCCAAGGGCCAGTTGTGCAAAGAAAGGGTTTCTTGCCCTAATGCTGCTCCGAGGGGCTGCCCCGTGGGTGGTTTCCTTCAGTCCTTTGATGAAGTTAGGAGCTGCAGAGCAAATTTGGTGCTGGTACAAAAGCCAGAGGAGTAAGGGGACCTGTCCGCTAGTGTCTGGGCAGTACGATGAGAACAAAACCCTTCACAAACAGGAACAGAGAATCTCTGGAAAAAGCCCAGCACCCTGCCAGTGTGTGCAAGCTTGTGAACCCTGATTGGTGCACAAGTTTGTCTGTGACATTTTGGCAGAGGAATTCAGGAAAGGAGAAGTCCCCGAAGAGTGTATTGTTATTTATTTGCTCTTTGCTAATAATGCGTGGCTGACTTTCTCCATAAGAGTTACTGCACATGTCACTTGTCCTGGCTGTTACCACACTGGTCACTTTCCACCCTTTCTCTTTCCTCCAGTCCTTCCGTGTAAAGCTGGGCTGGAGAAAATGTTTATGTTAGCTTTTATTTATTTTTTTTTTTAATGTCTCTTTAAACAAAAAGGCATGATGGGAGGTAAACAAACGTAACACTTCTTAGATATGGTCCTCATAGTGTTTCAGGGTATGATCCAGAGCTTATTGATGTTTACTGAAAGACTCCCATTGACTTCCGTGAGCTTTGGATCAAGCCCTGAAAGCTTCATCAGTGGAAAAGTAACCTGAGAGATGGGGAGATTGGAATCTGTGCTTCCCAGCAAGGAATGTGGCTCTGAAAGCACAAGCAGAGCAGGACCACTAAACCTCCTGCAGGCTCTTCGCTTTGTTAGCCACTAGTTTTATTGTCAGATGCCTGGACTTCTCGTGTCTCAGGAAAAATTAACTCGCAAGTGGAGAATACTTCATTTTAGGTGGGGTGTTAAAGCGTGTAGAAGATGTGTAGAATGGGAAAAGCTAATGATGACTTTTTAGATTCCACCAGTATTGTATTTAGAGGAGGATAAATTGTTTGGGAGTCACTAGAAGTAAGGCGAAGTGGGTAAGATATTGATCTAAGTGTTTGTAATTGATGAGCATAATCAGTTCATGTTCAGCTTGCAGGTATGGTTGGTTGAAGTGATTTTTATTGTGTTTTACTTGGAGACAATGTGTCCAAAGAAAGAAGTTCTCATCAATAATGGTACATACATGTATGATACAGATGCAAAGAGTAAAAACATGTGCTTTTAATTATTTTTCATTATCCCCATTTTTGTGAGTCTAACTTTTTAGGTATGTTCTACCTTTCACATATATATTTTCTAGGAAAGAAGCTCAACTCACCAAACTAAACATGGGTTTAAAATACAAGAGTTAAAGGTCAAAAACTCTGACTTTAGCTTTGTGAAATGTATTTTCTTCCACAAAGACAGTTTGCTTTCTGGAAAGAAAAAAATAATCTTTTGTCAAAGATACTTTGCTATCCACAAAACTCTTCAGTTTTCAGTTCCATGAGGTCTGCTCAGCTGGAATGACAGTAGAACAGTATTTCTCTTCTTACTCAAGGTGTCCTCCTCATGATAGCTCAGCAATTAGCAGGCCATTAACTAAAAGTTAGTCTATAGTTTTGCTACATTATAAAACTGCAAATAGGTTTAAGTACGTTTAAAAGCACTGTTCCCATGAGGCTTTTACTGTCATCCTGATAGAGCTGTTTCTGAATGTTTGAAAATATTTGCAATTTATTGCCTAATATATTTGGTAGTATCTGTATGCATATATAGCCTGCTAATTGATTTAGTTTAATTGTCATCCTGTCACAGGCACACTGTGACAGCTACATTAAAGTTCCTTTAAAATATGAACTTTTGGTAGTATGGAAGGATGAATTTCTAATCCTACATTGGAACCAGATGTGCCATATGTACAGTCTTTTTGACAAGGATTATGGAGTCGCAGCTATTGACTCCATAACTGAGATTGCATGACTGTTTCTCTTCTGAGGTCTCTTTGATCTCTTGTATAATTATACCAAGATACAAAGCGAATTGTAGCCTAACCTCTTGGCTCTTCATTCACCTCAAGATGTAGAAATACTAGTCACTTCCACTAATGCTTAGTCACATAGGATTGTGTGGGACAGTTGTGTATTCCCCAGTAATGTAGTACTGTTGCATTTCAATCAACCAAGGGCTCTTCTCCTTACTACTTCAAAATTCCTCCTAAAATGTTCAATTAGTTTACAAGGCTCTGTGGAATGGTAGTTTTATTGTGTCACAGCTGAAACTTTGGCTTCTCATTAAAACATGTTTTTTCCCCTGAAGTAGGTCCTAATTGCTGCATTTGTGACTTATGGCAGAAAGAGTTAGATCAAACACTGATGAAAATATCTGCATTCAGAGAAACATCCAGTTAAGTTTAAAAAAAAAAATGGTCCTAGAAATAGTTTTCCTCCTAGGAATCCTTAACCAGAGTTTTGCTGATGGTGGTTTCATTAGTATGTAGGGCCCTGTTTAGTGAAATCCAGTGTACTTTCAAAGACCTGTTGATGGGAGAGGACAGCTCTCAGTTGCTTCCAAGTCTGAAACATCAAAGATTTGGATCATTTTGATTAGAACTCAAATGTGATAGTGAAATTTGACTTACATTGCTCCCTAAAAGCCAAAAATTCTGTCCTGGTTGTAGTTGGGAGGCTATTTTCCTCAAGAACAGAGACACTGAATTGTTCTGCTAAAGTTAGTCATCCAGGGGAGATGACACTGAAGTTCAGGGGGATTCATGTAGTGTTTTACAAGAGGAATGAGTGACTAATACAGGAAAGCAATAAAATTTCATTTGTGCTCCTCTCTAGAATGATTGAATTTACAATAGTTGTGGAGGGGAGGTCTTTGCCTCAGTTCACTCAAGGGGTGTTTGACACAAGGAGGGTTCAATAATACACCACCTTTTCTCTTCCTGAACTGAAGTTTTGGGAGTTTCTTGGTTAGAGCAGACTTCCCTCAGCTGACGTGTCCCATCCATGTCGTGTTCCATCCATCTGTGTCTTCTCCCCCCGCCAGTTCACTGGAAGAACAGTAATTAGTGTCCAGCTATTGCCAAATGCATCAGTCACCTGAGAAGGATCTCATAGTAAATTGTTGGGTGAAGGCATGAGCCAGGGGAAGGGGAGTGTATCTGAAATATGCACTTCTGGTGTGTATACAACTTTCTGTTCTGGGCAAAGAGCTCTGATCTCATTAAACCATTGCCACCAGCCCAGCAGGGGCTGCTCTGCTCTAAATGTTTTAATTACTGTGGAGGCTGAGGGCTGGGCTGCAGCCTTCCACATCATGTAGAATTAAAGAAAAAAGGAATTTTGTTGCATCCATGAAAAGTATGAGGTCCAGAGTCATCTTCTAGTTTCAAAGCTAATTGAAACCACTGGGGCTGTAAATCTGTTAGAGCAAGTGAATACACTTCTTTTGCTGCTTTATGAATGAGTTAACTTGTGCCCAGAAAGGTTTTCTGACACTGTGGATTATCCTGTATAATTCTTAAGTTTGAATTTATTCAGTGTGTTTACTTTTACAAACTATTTTTGGAGATCAAGATTGTTTGCAAATATTCATGTATTTATTTATTTAACTGAGAAGTAGTTCTATGCTAGAGGGGAAAATATTAAATATGACATTTGCTTAGTTCAATTTACTTTTATCTTCAAAGCCATAAGAAATTTTACTAGTTTCTTGCGCATCTCATTGAGATCTGTGCTCGGGATTGGAAAAATTCTCATATTTTTAATTAAATTTCAAACCAGCTCACAGTGAGCCAAGTTGTAAGTAATCATTTTAGGTAAAATAGAAAAGGCKCTAGCTTACTGCTTCTGCTGGGCTCTTTAGTGCTAGTGATCCTCATGTTCAACCCTACTTGATATTAATTAGAGCTGAGTATCTGGTCTGGGAATAATACAGTATGAAATGCTGAGGCACATCACTGCTTCAGAGGTGGGGCTTGTTCTCCATTTGTTCTGTGCCTGTAACTGCCAGTGACATTAATGGGCATTCCTTGCATGGCTGAGAGGAGACTATGCCAGTGTCAACTTCACTGCTTCTCTAGCATGATCTTTCTTAAATTTAAAAAAAAAAAAGTCCTTCCCAATCCCCCACTGTTAAATAGCATGTGTGTGTGTGCATATAAAAATACATAGCCTTATGGAAGACACAGCTGGGTAGGTCATTCATCCCAAATAAAAATAATAAACAGAAAAGAGACTTTTTTAGTGGTCTGTATATACTGTAGCTTAAAGGCTGTTGAATTGGAAGATTTAATTGTAGCACTACTTTGGGGTCATCTCATTGGTAGAATGACTGCCTTCTTATTGATACGGTGACAAGAGCAATTAAAATTTCCTTGGGTGCTATTTTGTGTGACTGCTTGAAGTGATCTTTTAAACTGAAATATTTTCAAGTATATTAATGTCAGTATTGTATAGATAATTATTTGTATTGACTCTGAGGATTAAAAGAAAAAACAGACTCAGCAGTGCTAGATATTGGTGTGACTAAAAAAGTATTTTGATATACAAAATATTGTGTATGGCATTTAAAATAAAATTGCCAAACTTTGTATTGAAAGAGAGAGAAGCAGAATCTTATTTAGTGTTGAAATTTGGTGCCAACAAACCAAGATAATTTAATTAGTGGTGCACATAGTATGTCTTGACAGCTCTGGTTTGGGAAAATTATAATATGAATATTAACAATCAAAGAGTCTCTGAAAGTATTAGTGCCATGGTGATGAGATTAGTGAATTGGCCAATACTGTAGCAGAAAGCTGGATTCCAAGGGAATTATCCTTGAATGATACCAGTTGGTGCAATTAAAAGCCACAATTCAGTTGCCATATGGAAAGTGTTAGGCATCCTTACATGGTTTCAAAGCTATGTGCCGGAGGTTAAATTGACATATGAAGAAAAGCATAAATTAAATATTTTGTGTTATGAAATTAAAAGTTGACTTTGCTTGAGCCATATGGAGGAGGTGGATGGAAGACGGTCTGTATTTCATCAGGGCTTGTTTTATAGGTGTTTCAGATTTAATGTGGTGCACTTCTAATTTGGCATGTTGATTGGAAAGCTGAATGGCCCGTGAAGTTTCTGCAAACAATCTCGTTAAAGTAACTTTTTTTTGATCTCTAACAACCCTCTTTCTCTCACCCTCTTTAAAGTGGAGTTACTTAGGTTGATGTTTGTAAGAAGGAAGCATATTCTGTGTAGTAGCTGGGTGAAGTCTTCATCCAAGTGATACAGGCTATGTTTCTTGGGCTACTGATAGTCCCTCTTGGCTTTGTGAAACCTTAATTCTTCTGAATGAGAAGCCTTGGTCATGGAGTGTTGGTTGATGAGACGCTCAACATGACCCAGCAATGTGCGCTTGCAGCCCAGAAGGCCAACCGTATCCTGGGCTGCATCGAAAGAAGCGTGGCCAGCAGGTTGAGGGAGGTGATTCTCCCCCTCTACTCTGCTCTTGTGAGACCCTGCCTGGAGTACTGCRTCCAGCTCTGGAACCCTCAGCACAAGAAAGAGATAGAACTGTTGGAGCGGGGCCAGAGGAGGGCCACGAAGATGATCGGGGGGATGGAACGCTTCTCCTATGAAGACGGGTTGTTCAGCCTGGAGAAGAGAAGTGTCTGGGGAGACCTTATAGCAGCCTTCCAGTACCTGAAGGGGGCCTGTAAGAAAGCTGGAGAGGGACTTTTTACAAGGGCATGTAGTGATAGGACAAGGGGTAATGGCTTTAAACTGAAAGAGGGTAGATTTAGATTAGATATAAGGAAGAAATTCTACACTCTGAGGGTGGTGAGGCACTGGAACAGGTTGCCCAGAGAAGTTGTAGATGCCCCATTCCTGGAAGTGTTCAAGGCCAGGTTGGATGGGGCCATGAGCAACCTGGTCTAGTGGAAGGTGTCCCTGCCCATGGCAAGGGGGGTTGGAACTAGATGATCTTTATGGTCCCTTCCAACCCAAACCATTCTATGATTCCATGGAGTACATTTTCTTCTGTAAATTGGGATGAAAAGTAACAACAGTATGTTATATTCTTTAATGACTTAAATGTAAATAATGTAGTCCAGACTTTACACTAAAACTTTGGTTATAACAAAAATGGGAAATTTGTAGCATGTGATTGTCGACATATGGGAATGTTCTTTACAGCAGCATTCATTAACAGAAGGGTTTTCTGTAGGTTTTGTGAGATCTGTAATAAGACCCAGGAGGAGCTCAGCAAGTGGCTATTTGTAGGCACCCTTCAGAAGAAGATCTTAGTTGACTTTTATGGTTTCTTTTGAATTGGGTTATGAACAGAGGAAAGAGAAGTCTCTTGAGTTTTGAAACTTTGTAAGAGTTAGTTTTTCCAAAGTTGGGGAAATAATTGTTCGGTGATGATATTTAAATCAAAATGGAACATTGCTCCTTGTGCTGCAGATGTTGGCCTTTAAGAAATCCTTGTGGATGGATTTTGCTTTGTGAATGTCAGCATCAAAACCTGGTTGGAAAGTAAATGGTAGATGTCGAAGTGTACAAAATACTTGAAGTATTTTTTTGTAACTAAACCACTTTTCTAGTTAATATACTAGTTACTCTAAATACTTGGGAGTTTTCAGACTGTGATATTTATAGATATCTTTTAATGGAAAATGAGGTATAGTTTTAGTTCAAAAAATTAATGTGAAGAAATGGTCAAATAGACTTTCTCTGTGAATTTATTTAGTCATATCTGCCAACATTGGCAGCAAAACTAAGCTTGTATTTATTCCTGCAGAGTAACTACAGCTATGGGAGACTGAGTTGGACTGTATTCCATTCAAGAATTATTAACCAAGTTCCAAATGCAAAATCTTCATTGTGTCTGATTTCTGAGCCAGCAAAGCATGTTTGTGTTGGAATATCTCATGACATTTGTCTTGCAGTGGTGGAACGCCAGTGGTGTTAGCTGTGGTGAAAGGGCTGTGCTGGCGCAGATACTTTTACTACTGCGTAATCTAAGAGAGAGGGAAAATGACTTGTGTAGGTTCAACTATTGCTGTCCTGGTCTCTCTGCAAGGGGAACAGCCGTACAGTGCGTTCGCTTTTTGTAAACTTCTGGATTTATTGTCATCAGAGCAGTATGGCATATATTTTGTCTTGTAATTTGCAGAATAGAGATGACACTTCTGAACGTGTGAGACATTCTTTTTTGAGCTGGAAAGTCCTCTATAGTTAGTGTCTTGCAAATAGACTGCTGTCATGTAACTGCATGTCCACTGCTTAATAACGACTGGTCCATTGGCTTGTCATGGGAGTTGGCATTCAGACAGGCTTATATCTGCAAGTAAGTGTTCAGCCAGATTCCTTAACACCTATATGTGTGCGTCTCGAATGACCTGATATGTGCCCATCATATGTGAGAAATAATTTTGTTTTAGTCATACAGAATCTAATTGTCTGAGGAAGAGAATGATGCAGTCTCTTGCTGGGAGGTCCTATAACAGCTGTGAAACTGAGTGAATTGTTTGTGTGGTGTGGCCTATTGTATGTTATAGAGCAAGATCCTATTGTTTTAGTCTATAAAACTTTTGGTGGAGTAAATCCTTTTGCTCCTCAGAAGACCAGACTGTGGCCGCAGGAGACTGAAACGCCATCAGTGCCTGAGAAGCTCCTCAATGGCCAAGAAGAGCCCTGTAAAAATACACCTAAAAGATCCCACACTAACCCCTTGGCAGGGATAACAGAAGACCCTGCGGTTCCCTGGTTCAAACCAAGGTCCCTGCCAAACGTACATGAGAAGGACTTGTTCCTTAAATCTGAAGCTGTTGTTAATAAAACTTAATATAAGTCACAAGACTTATCAGGCGAGCAGTTTTTTTGCTTTTTGTCAAAGCTCTGAGTTTGATAATTTTCTCCGATAACCCTTCTCGATCTGAAAATTCAGCGGAACTCTGAAACTCATCGAGCTGACTGTGAAAGGGTATCTTGCTTATACCTTGAAAAGTGCCATCTACCAGTCTTGCTTTCAGTTGTAATGGATTTGGATTTAAATGCAAGCTCAGTGGCACTGGTCCCTTATATCATTTGCAATGAGAATCCCTTCAGAATGTGAGATCCCCCCTTAAAATGTGGGAGGAGATCAGTTATGTTTTGAGCAAAATTTGCAGCAGAGAACTTTTAAAGTGCCTGGAATTTTCAGCCATGTATCCTTGGGCTTCAAACTAACAAAAGCAGGCAGTGTATGTTGCTTTAGCTCAGAGATGGATTGGCATGTGGTCAGAACAGTCTATGCACTGTCCATCGAGAGAAATACTTTGTGTTTTGCGATTAGGGTGGAATTTAATGCATTTGGGGGCATTACTGTCGCAACTTTAAAGGGATTAAGTATATTGAGGTTCCTATTAAAGTATAACATTGTGATTCAAGATCTGTGAAAGAAAATCATGCATGGGTGTTTGATCTTGGGGTGCAGCCACACATGCTGTGAGGCATAAAATAAGGGGATAGACTCAGTAGGGAAGTGACAGAACAAAGTACTGTCTTGCAGGAGAAATGGGATTTGGGAGCAGCCTCGGATCTTTTGATCCATACTCTGATGCGAATGATAAGTGGTATGGAGGTGACAGATTTGTCTTGGGGGAGGAAGGAGAATGGTGGGTAGTGTGTCGCATTGCCCTCGGAGATAGTTTGCTGTCTGATTCCCCAAAGATTTGATAGTGGTTGGTAAGGACTAAGCTGCTACTTGTTGTCCTACCTTAAAAATCTTTTCTAATTCCAGGATGGTTAGTTTCAAGAGAGTTAGACAAAGAAGGTAGTAGCTGTAAAGCTAAGCCTTATGCATTAAATGCATATAAAGAACAAACGCCTGTTTGGGGGAGTGGGAATTTTCTCTCAGCATAGAGTGCCCCAGTCCTGAGCTCACAGAATAACAAGCAGTCTCTGTATTGCATAAGATGCTGTGGTTAAGCCTGTATCAGTGTTTCTGTAATAAACTACTCTTTTTGAAACAATAAATAATAATTTTGCTTGTGAACTTTCCAAGTCTCTCTCTGTTCATATAGTGTACGTGTGTGTAAACTACAGACACTCATTCCCCTATAAAGAGAGAACATCATAGTCTAGCAAACAGAATATCTGTCATTCCAGCTGAGCAAAGGTCTAAGGCAATAACCCAAAATATCCTGGAAGAAATTCTAAAAAGCATTGAAGAAATCAATCGTCTGATCCTAGAGGAAGGTCTTTGATGTAATCCTGGTAAGTTTATACTGGGAGCCTGCCTATTTCTTTATGGTCAGCCCTAGACTTTCTATATGAAAAGTGGATCAAATAATTTCATATGCTTCTGCTTTAAAAAAAGATGGTTGATAGTTTTCTAAAGCGTACACACTGTTTAAATGTAGATTGTGGCTTTTAGCCGAAGCCCAGGTGGGGAGGAAAGGCTTTTAAAAACAAGTACTTACAGAAAAATAAATAATACTTTGATATTTTCCCATGGAAAAAGTGTGCCTCATTTAGCCATCCTGAATATTTAATTTTATTTTAAGGATAAACTTCATAGGTTATCTCAGTTAAAGCCATTTCTATTTATGCAAAGCTTATGTGCAAGGTCTTGTTCCTGATGTGGATATGTATGTAAAAGGAGTTTTTCAGAATACCATAAATAAATTACTTTTAAAGGTATATTTTTAACTAACTCAGTACAGTTAGGTAAGTCTGTTTTTATCATCTTGAAAAATTCTGCAATATTTCTGTTATGTTTTGATGCGAAAGCCCTGCTGTAATAGAGGGGAAACTTCTCATTGCTTTCAGTGGTTTTGTATCGCGTTCTCTGCCACATCAGTGGAAGACGGGGGAAGGTTCAAGTGGTGAGACTAATAGTCTTTTCATCTAGCAGCTACATTGCTGGTGGAATGGCAATGTATCTTCCCCTGCAGATGCAGTTTATCTGATCATTTTATGACAGGTTTACAAAAGTTTTTCCCAGTTATACTGCCACTTAAATTCCCGTTTGTAATTAGCAATGTAATTTTGCAGATAGGTTTAAAAAGCATGTTTTGAGAGAGGCTATTCCCACAGCACTGCTTAATACCCATTAAAATAGCACTTTTTCTTGTATGAAGGTGTTTTTTATCTAATTAGGTTGGTTTGTTAAAGTATTGCACCACAGTCTCATTCTTCTTTTTCCTTTTTTTTTTTCTTCTACTCTAAGGCTGTTTTTAATCGTTTATTTATGATCAATAGGAAGCACACAAAATCTTTAACTCTGGACTAATGCACAGCATAAAGAAGTAAATGAGATCTTTTCCTGCCTAAGCTATTGTACAGGGCTTTTCTTTGAAAGGCAGTCATTCTTGGATTAAAACATGGTGATGTGTAACAGAAAAGAAAGAAAAAAACCCCAGCATTTGGAAAGAAAGTATTGTATTCATTGATGCTACATAGACTTCATTGGAATTTGGTCATCAGCCTTACCATGGCACTCTTTTCCAGATGTCCTGTTTGATTTCTTTTTTTTTTTAATGCAATTTAGAAAGAAATGAATGAAAACAATTTTTATGAGAACTATGTGATGAAAGTCAAAAGTAAGGCACGTTGAAGTAGCTTTGTGTCCTTGGATGTTTGCTGTTATCCAGGAGGGACTAGCTAGACTGCAGCATGCAGGTGTTGCCCGTGCTTAGTCAGTGAACGTACACGTGCTGTTTAAATACAGAACAAACCTCTGCTAAAACAATTTACCCTTAATCTATGGCCACCTCTGATTTTCCCCATTTTGGAAAGACAGAAACTGAAGACACTGCAGTGGGAAGCCCCCTAGATTTGTCAGTAAATGAATAACAGACAATAGGTAATGTCCTGTGGGAGTACCAAAAATCTGTGAGGTCCTTTATTAGCTCTGCAACAGTAATCTGACCCTCCTTGTGTGTTTCTGATGGCAACACCAACAGTCCTGGTATCCTCAAAAAATGAGGAGAATATCACCACCACTGGGGAAAATAGGAAAGCTTGTCAAATGCAGAAGAACAGAATGGTTAGACAAGAAAAATGCTAATGTCATGCCTTTAGGTGTATGTTTTAAGCAAGGAAGGAGTCCTGGCCTGCTGTACAGTCAGAGTGTCTCCTAATACCAGCAGGAGCCCTACCCAAAGACAGGGTGAGGCTCCCTCCTTCCATGCTCTCAATAGACATGGGGGTCTATTCAAAATCTGCTGTTATTGCGTATCAATTCCAATATCCAGTAGTATTAGGAATGGATAACCAGTTCTGCCTTCAGTTAGAAATATGTACAGAGACTCCTTGCTGAGAGGTGTGCCAGTCTGAGAGACATGCCAGATCAGGGGTAGGATTTGGCTTTAAATTGTGTTGGCACAGTTTACTGATGCCAGCGGGCTGGGTGCTAATAGCTGACAGCAGAACTGGGTGGAGGGAAGTAACTCAGCTGAAAAAGCAGTCTTCAGATGTTCAGTCTCATCAGTCTGTAAGTGGGGGGGGGAAAAGCATGTGCTATCTGGACTTAGCCATCCACAGCCAAGGATCTTTCTTCTCATGATGATGGTGATGAACAGTGAGTATTTTGTGTCATACCCGGCTGCATGCCAAACTATATTGTAAGTTTTGTGCAACACTGGTTTGCAGTGGCCCTTCTTGCAGGATGATGCCTTCCTTCTGTATAAGTGCTGCTTTGTCCAGGTAAAGCGCCCTTTCTTCTGTTGACCAAGTTCTGCTTACAGCAGGGTTTACCCAAACTTCACATGCCTGTGTTGTACAGAGGGTGAAATGGTGCAGGTTTTGCCACGCAGTTTTTTGACTGTATGCTATTGATAGGACAGATTTTGGAATGAGGGATCTTTGTGGAATATAAAGGGTTACGTTGTTGAAGTTACACAGGCGCCAATCCACTGGCACACYGCAGGTGATCTCGGAGTGAATGTTGTTTAAAGCGCCTGTCCCACGGTTTCACAAATGTGCTCTGACCAGAGGATGTTTTTCTAACTTCAAAGGGCTTYTCAGGCTGGCTCGGTGCCTCACAGACTGAGTCCACAATTCCTCTCTGCTCGTGATATGTTCTAACCATGTGTGATTTTTTTGGTATGTGATGTTTTCTTAAAGCGGCATTGACCTGCGTTCAAGTGAAACTTGCTCTTAAGCTTGTAAACACAAACTTGTCGTGTGGGCAGTTTTCATCTTAACCTGATGTGTGTATTTTTTTTTAAGAGCAAGAATAGACATCAAAGGAGGAGTAATTTATGCGGGGGGGGGGGGGGGGGGGGCGGGGAGAGAAGAAATAAACTTGCAGCAGTCTTTTGAGTTGCACCATCCAGAGGCTTTTCCTTGAAGATCAAGGTGTGGGTCCTTTGCTGGCCGTAAGGAGAAGAGCATATTTCCACCTTGGCAGTGCTAGTGTTACAGTAGGTTACTTTGTCTGTAATGTGCCTCTGCACAAGGGGTGTGCAAAGGGGGAAAGCAAGGCAAAAAGGAGTGGAAAGAACCTAGGACACTTACCAGTGACCTGATTTTTTTTTTTTTTTTTTTTTTTTCTTCTCCCCTCCCCCTGTTTAGCAGTGTTATATTAAAATAAAATTTTAGGAACATGTTTGTGTGTTTTTAAATATTAAAGGTTTCTTTTTCTTCTGTAGTACTTTGTAGTATAGTTTTCTGAAGGGGATTATTTTCAGGTTAATGCAAAATATACTTTCTTTTTAATGCTGAGAATTAGAAATGACTGAGTCTTTGTGGGCCAAATTCTTTTACTGTTGAAGTCCATCAACTCTCCATTAACTCTGCTGAGAGCAGGATTAGGCCCTGAAATATCTCCTGAGGTGCACTATGCTACGTCAGCTATGGTTGTGAATCTGGGAAGATCTCGTGTTCCACTAAGTTGCATTGGTGGGCACTGATTTTTGCAATGTTTGTGCATTCATTAAGGCTAGAAAAAGTGGGCTAGTTTGAGGTTTTAAAGTCATCACGTTTAGTTTACTGTTATTACTATTACAGATGTTTTTGAGTATATTAAAACCAAACCAACAACAAAACAAACCCTTTCTTCTAAGAAAACAATACCTTAGAAGCCAGACCATAATACTTTCTGTTTGCCGAGTGATTGAAAAGGATCATCTGCTGTGGGAATAAAACATCATACTGTGAATGGCATGCCGTGAACAATGTATCTCAGCTGTGCAATGAAGTTTTGCGCCTCATGAGTAACAGTACCGCAATCTAGCACTTAATAATTAATCCAGCTTTCAGATGCAGCTTGATCCCAAGGTCCTCATCCAGACGAGATCCTGGAGAAGTTAGTGATCTCTAGGACCTAAGCCCTAACAGCAAACAACCTGTGCTACCCTGCCATCCCATGGTTATCGACAGGAACCATCCCACCACGTTTATTTTGGCTAGTTTTAAAGCAGGTGGCCAGGATGAATTCCTAGTTTCAAAGTCACAGCTGCTGCTTTGAAATTGTGTAAGAAGGGCTTTGGTTTCTTAACACAAAATAACTGAGCTGCTGTTTGGTATTAGAGCATCATTATTCTGGGAAATGCACTCTTCATTTTAAAAATATCTTCTGTATGGAAGTTGAAAGTTTATACCTCATGATTCTAAGGGCAAAGAGCTGAAAAGGTTCTGTGTTTGACTGATGATTGTAAATACTTAAGAATTCCTCAGTGACTTCAGTGAATGGAATCTGAAGGTAGTATTAAAAATTAATAGCAATATTAGAAATACAGAGTTACTGCAGGAATCTCTTGTTTGTTGGTATTAAATAATGTCTGGGGTTTTTTTTTTTAGGTAACTATAATTTAATATTTTTCTCTTTTAACTGGATGTCTTTGGCAGTTAGCTCAAAAATGTTATGTCTTTATCATTAAATCAATTAAAAAGACCAAGTGGACTTTATACCATCACAGTAATGATGCTGTGATTAAGTAGGAGGAAATGTTCCGTTACAAATCCCCATTTCCTCTCCTTGTAAAATTTTATTTTAAAATGAGCCTTCTTGGGTGACTTTTTCAGTAGCGTCAGCAACAGTGTCAGCAGAATGGTGAATTTGTGTCACTGGAAGTATAAAGAGAATTCATGAAGCAGTTTGTGTTAAGCATAGTTTTCTTTTTTATAAAAAAGGATTCTATTCACTGTGGTTTTTTTCTTCTTTTGTATTCCTTGCCACCTTATGATATTATAATGTTTTTTGCCTACTTTCAAAATTCCATAGATATATATTTATAAAAAATATATGTCATGTAAGCCTTTTTCTAGTGTAAGAGAAAGTACATTTTATGCAAGGTACACCGCATGGGGTTTTCTGGGCCTTCAATCTCACATGATCCTGTCTCGCAATAAATATATCAAACAGGAATGAGTAAAATGCAATCCTCTCGGACTGGGTGAAAATGCGCTCTTAAGAAAGAAGATGCGGGAGGGCTGGTTAGAGGAAAGGCTAGACCTTTCCTCTGAAAGGCGGCCTGAAAAAAGTGAGTAGGCAGATGATGGAGTGTTTCTTCAGCTTATGTAGACAGGCTTGTTAAAGGATGCAAAGGGCAAAATTAGGGTTCATTTGGTATTGGGGAAATGGTCAAAGAAATGAATGTAGGATTCGCATGCACAGGATGTAACAAAATCATTGACTAAGGGGAAGGGGTGGGCATGGGCACATCAGAAGTACAGGCAGTACAGATGGGGTATCTGGGCTATGCCCTTCATCCTTTTTGCTTCAATCATAAAATAATTTTTGTTTGTATTTTTATCTTGTGATAGTAATTACTAGTAGCTCTCTTGTCTGTTGGAAGCTGCATGTTCTAGTGCAGCATTTCTTAGATTTATGCATTAACAAGTGGTGCTGGTCCATATTTTATACACAGGTATATATGGCAGAAAGATCCCTACTAAGTTAAAGCCCTCAGTGGTTCAGACACAGGCTTACYGTGCAATCCTTGCATCTCTGATAACAGGGTGTGCCTCTGCTGACTGGGCTGACTAGTGTAGCCCCTTGGGTCTTTACCTAGCGGTTGGGATTTTCATGGGTAGGATGTCAGTCCTGTTGTACTTAAGGAGATAGGGTAATAGGTTAAATACAGCTTTCTTAAGCACTCTGAATCACAAGGTAGGTAGGCTTTGAAGTCATCTGAGATTAGAAGACTGGTCTATGGGCTTGGATGTGAAGTTGGGAGGTGTTTGTGATGTGGGTGATCAGAGATGGATAGCCATTGCTGTGGTGCTACCTGGTCTCTGAAACTCTGAATTTATGGCTTAAGAATGAGATACAGGAGCCGTGTATTCTAGTCTAGACCCTAGCTTTAGCTGTATATCCTTTCTAAAGCTGCTCAAATGTGAATCTTCACAGAGACCCAAGATAGCTAAGCACTTGCCACTCACTTAGTCTCATTTGTCTTCTCTTTGAAACTACCAGTTTTATCCACTTTCCCCCACTTTCCCATCAGGGAAGTGGGGATATGTTTTATCCTTTTACCTGCCTAGGCTGTTGAGGTAGACAGAGAAATATTTAAAGTTCATGAAGAACTTCAATGCCAGCTGTACACTTAGTTCATTGCTATATTTTTATGAATAAGCCAGGTATTTGTTACCTACTTTCCTGAGCAAAGTAAGAAAATAAGAATGAAAAAGAATGTTTGAATTCTCCTTGGAGTTTATATAATCCCCCTTTGCAAAAAAAACCTCTTACATTGTTTCTTCTTTTGCTCTACAGTAATCTTCCTGAAATCCTTTTGGAGAGGGGCCTTTCTGAACTGTCCAGCTCTCATCACAATCCAGTGGTCCAAGACATCTAATTCTAAAAAGTTTGTATTAACCAAAGCAGTTTTAACACATGGAGAAAAAAGACATTTTACTTCCCACTCATCCGAACAAGAGTTTGGACAAGGTTAGAAGGTGATGGAAGGGACATGTCTTTAATGTGTGAGCTGAATCTCCACTCCTTGTGGAGGCCTGTCAAAGGACATGTGCATTCAAGTGATGTAGACTTCCTGCTTATTGCTCTACCTTGCTTTTGGTAATGCATATAAATTCAGTGCAAGATTAGTAGGAACGTAAGGATAGAGCGTATGTCTAGCATATGTATAAAACGTAACATAAATAATATAGAATGAGGAGAATGCCAGACTTTCACCACTGTGACTAGATGAAATGGACTACATAGACATAACTAAAGGGCGAAGGAAAATGTTTGTTAAAAATTAGACTGAAGATGAGCTCTGATGCACGAGCTAGACTTGAAGCTTTGCAGGGAGATGAGTTTTTTTCTGGTGTTTGCTTGAATAATGAAATTACCCTCTTTTGAAGGTTATTCTTCGGAGCAGCAGAGTTTGTACATGAGTGAAATGCATGTCAGAATGTTTACAAATGAACTGAAGTGGACTGGTGAGTCAAAGCAGTAGGCTTTTGTTTGCACTGACTTTGTAATGGAGAGCCTTATAAGGCGGGTGAACTATGCCTCCTATTCTGGTGGGCCTTTGTACTATCTGGAGCACAAAGTGGAGCAGGTTTACAGGTTAATTAACACCTCTTCCCTCCTTGTGGTGCTGGCAGTGATGTATCACCCACGGTCATGTTTAGAAATGGTGACTGATGGTTAGTGATGGATACTCCCAAGCTGTTTAGTTGTTGCCACTGGATTCTCTGCTGCAAATGTCATTTGTTCTTTTAAACAATAGAGAGCACAGTTAAATGTATGGTGCTGAAGAGGCACTTATTGTCCTGTTAGCCTAGCAGCAGTGAGCACACCCCTACACAGCTGTCTTTGCAGCCAGGCACATCCCAGCCTGTAGCTTCCCCACTCCTCCCTCCTTATAAATATGAAGAGAATTCAGACAAATTCTGCCTGTCTAAAGAGGATTTAATGGCATCTCACAACCCATTATTATGTATTTAAGGATGATTTCTCTGAATATTGAATTGTAAGGATGGTTTCAATCTAGCGGCTCTGTGGTTTTGGAGAGTTTGGTCAGTCTGGCTGGAATCTCTAGTCTGTGTTTTAGATATGGGCATTTGTTGGGTTTTTTTCCCCTCCCTTTGGAGACTTAAAGTTTTCTTTGCCACCTATTGCCAACAGATCACACTTTCTCAGCAGTTGCCCTTTGCTTCTTTCTTTCCCTCCCAGTTCCTCAGGTCTCAACACCGTCTGTGTTAGATACTTCTATTTTAACAGCTATTGCCTTTGCCTTAGCTTGATTTAAATGCTACATTGTTCAGAAACTAAATCTTGGTGGAGAAACAAAGCCACATGGTGGTCTAACTAGCAGGGTGCACATTTGGGTGTGGAACATCAAGAATCCTTTTGCCATCTTGCATTGGCTAGCACACCATACTATAACATTTGAGGCAAGTATGTACCATACATGCTGCCTAACCATACCATACCCACTGTACAGATTGCTAACAAAAAACATGTGTAGCATATATGGATTTTTGGAGCTTAAAGAATTTCTCCTCACATCTCCTACTTCCTTACTTGCCTGTTCATGAGTGGAAAGACGGTGGAGCATAGCCCAGCTCAGGAGCAGAATCGTTTCGGGAAGAAGACAGTGCAGAGGCAGTGTTTGCTGCCTTCCTTGAGGCAGCAGGGAAATTGGAAAGGAAACTGTGATTCAGTGAATCATAGTCATCTCTCAGACAGCTCCAGGGGCAGTGCAGCTCTCAGCTGCTGCTTTGCTCGCAGTGTATTATAGGGTCATAATACAGCCCACTATGCTGAAGCAGAAAAGCAGTATAAATTCATCCTTGGGAGCTGCTTTACGTTGTCTAGAAATGAAGAATTCCTCTGTAAGAATGTAATGCTTTTTATCCAACTTCCCAATTCCCGTGCTTCAGCAGTATATTTATCTTCACCATTTTCATGCTGTGAATAGACGAAGGACAAGAAACATGTATAAAGGACTTCCTTTACAGCCAATGATACGTGCAGTATAGTATCCTATAAAGTTAACAGGGATTAAGGTGAATGACCATGTGAGCAAGGGAGGCATCCCATCAGGAAATATGTCTGTTTGTGTGTAACAACTAAAGCAATACTATCTACAGACTTTGAATCAAAGGCTTGGACAGCTAAACAAAGCTAATCCCCAAAGATGTACTATTAAACTCATTTCCTGTGTATGGAACAAATATTGTAGGAGTTTTGAAAAGCATTTTCCAGCCATTGTTAAGAGAAGAGTTGGGGTGTGAGCTATAAAATTCTGATCTGGGTTCAGACTTTCTCCATGTTTGTGGTTTTGGTTTGAGCCTGTCTCTAGTTAGCAGAGATATAAATGTTAAAATTTACCCATGTGGCTTGAGAGCTGTGCTGTGTTGGTAGTGTAAGTCTCGCTTTTTCAGTGCGTCTTTATTTTAGAAAATATTTCTTTCTGCTGCAGTCAGATCCTTCTTTTACTGGGCAAACTCTGAATATTCTGGCAAATAAGGACAACTTGACTAGGCCTAGTAGAGCTGCAAACGTAAAGTGTTAATTGTCTATGAAAAATAATGTTTCTCTCATAAATTCTCTCAAAGTGAAAACTCAAGTTTGTATGCCCTTACAGAGATGAAAGTAAGTGTCCTATCATGTTATCTTTTTAGGAAAGCTTTTATTTCTTTGTTTCTTTGTTTCAGCTTTGATAGCTTGTTATGTTTCATTGCTCAAGCAATTGAAATTAACTGATAGATGGGAAAAGGTTTAAACTGAATAATGAGTATCCTTGGTTTTGGAGAACTTTAAGTGAGAAAGATGAACACTAAGAATTTTTTTTTTTTTTTTTACTGTGAGCCTAAATGCAATTGCAAGAACAAGTCTCACTTTGGGTAAAAGATCTGTCTGCTTAGATCTGTTAGGCATAGAGTGGGAGGTTCGGGCTCTAAGTTTGAGTTCTTGTCAGAAGACATAATTTATGAATGGCAGTGAGAAATGATTGCCCAAATGTGAACAGAACAAATAAGCTAGGCATTGAACATGTTTTCTCCTGGGTTGTCACCCATTGTATCTGTAGCCTGGTGTGTGGCACTTAATGTAATTTCAGACTGGCTTCATTTTGAGCAAAGGCTGATAATGTGTGAACATGTGTGATGGTCCTGAGATGATGGCAAGCAAGCCCATCAGACACTGCAACTGCATGGTGTCTGTTTTCAGAGGGGATTTTAGTGCTGACTTCTGTAGAGTTAGCCTCTAGCAGTCATAATTGTGTAGCAGAGAATGTTACAGAAATGGGTATACAGGCATTCTCAAATGCTTGGCACTTTGTCATAAATTTAATCTATTTACATATTTCCTGTACCACTGTACAAACAAACCAGTGGGCAGAGTCCTGAAAGCATTTTCTCAGGCAAAGTTCCAGTTGATACCAAAGAGGTCAGGACTGAAAATAATCGCTTGTTTAGAAGCATTTGAATGTGACCTTTAGAGAAATCCTCTTTCCTTTTGCTGACTTTTTGAACCCCTCATTAGGGAGTTATTGAAAATCAGTAGGAAACTTCACTGAGTTCAGGCTGCAACCCAGCTGAGTTGTCACTTGCCGTTCCTTTTGGAGTATTGCAAGGGACATCACTTCTTCAGAAACTAGCATAGACCTACGGTATTGTTATTCTTCCCTGTTTCTCATTCCTCGTTGAATTTGCAAGTACTCTGTTAGCCTTATTAGATCTGTGGGTAAAAGCATGTGTGGTGAACTTATGCGTGTTTCAGTATAGATGCTGAGGCCAATCCAAGTCTGGTAGTGTTTTGCATGCATGTAGAGATCTTATCACGCAAGCAGTATGCAATATATGGTTCTCTGCCACCATTACAATATCCTTTTGTTCCCAGAGAAACCCCAAAAAAGATATTAGGCAAGCTTGAAGAAATTCATAGAACAGCTAAGGGTGGTTGAACTAAGACGACTGAAAGAGCAAATTATTTGCTTCTTGTGTACGTAGGGAAACTGATAAGAAGAGTTCTTGTTATAGACATAGAGTGAAAGAATAAAAGTACTTTTATTTATCAGTAATTTATGTGCTTACTTATACAGACTTTTATTGTGATACAGAGTGATACAGCAGCTACTCTGGAATACCTATTGCAAACATACGTAAACATGCCAGTAAATATTACTGAAGCAATGACCAAATRAGAATTTAGTCTATATTGTTTGAAGCTTAAAAAAGGTTATTTAGAACTGTGAAGGAGTATGATTAGGAATGCCAGCGGGGAAACTTAGGAAAGATTGGGTGTAAAGACATGGTAATGGAGGTCTGTTTGAATGTGGAATAATTCTTGGAAAATGGTACAGGTTTTATTTTCTCTCAGAATTGTTAAAACTGCACAGTTTGCATCTCTAACTTTCTCAAGTATATAATGGAAAAGGGTCTTCGAAGTTGAGTCCATTGAACTCAGTCCATTTTAGTTTCTTCTACTGAAAACACAGAATAATCGTGTGCATCTACGTCAGCAAAATTGAGATTTATGGGATTTTTCTCCCTTTCAGTGAATATCTTGCACATGATACCATTCAATGTAGAAGTGCTGTTACTTTAGGCATGGCTTTAGCAGATTATGCTGACAGCAGTTAGTTGTAACTCAGAGCTCTGTCCTTTATAAAGATTAATGATCCTTGAAATAATAAATATATTGGAAATGCCAGCCCTGGAAGTCATTTTCAATTCATAAATAGAATTGTTTGTGTAACAGCAGACATCTTCCCCTGCTATTTCCTATAATAGAGCAGAAGTAAAATACTAGAGCAGTAAGGTTTCAGTATCTCAAAGGTGCTATTGGAGAGAAAAGATCCCTTCATGAGGGATATATGTGTTGGGAAGGGCAGGAAGAGGGTGATGACAAGCCATTTTGCAATATCACATTTGCTTATGGCTTATGGGGAGTGCTGCAAAGAGCTTGAAGCTTTTAACACATCTGAGCATTGTTGACTTATTCCGGTTGCCATCATTCAGTAGGCAGAAAACAGCTCAGCAGGCACAGGGGCCAAAAGCTTGCCTTCTGTGGGTGGGCATTGTTTTGGGGGAGAACCAGTAACTTATTTTTAAGTTTGTTACAGTATAGACCTAGCAGTAAATTAATTGTGACATTAAGAGGGAATGTATGTATAGACATTACTTCACAGAGTTGTCATAAATTCTGCTCTTGCCATATTTTAATTTCCAAGGCTTTTGAATCTCAGACAAGGTGCTATAGATGTAGTTATTAAATTCTGCAGAAATATTTTTATTGGGTAGGACATTGCTTGATGATGTAGCTGTGAAAGCCAAATTCAGAGACTAGCAAAAGGTTCTTTATCCATGCCTTTAGGAGGAAAAATATTATTTTGTAACACTCACTTATTATTGAAATACTTGTTTTAAATTTACCTTCTTTTTCCTGAATGTATGTATGTGTATGTGTATATATTGTGTCACAGTCGTGACAATGTAGGGTTTATTCTGTTTGTTATTGGGTCATCAATAACATTGTCATCAATAACACACAGGTGGAAACACAGCTTTGGAAACAGCAGAGTGATTCTAACTCTTGTGGCTCAGCAGACACTTGTTACTGTAGAGTGACCTGAGGACATACTGCCCTTTTTCAGCTTTTTTGAATACTCTTGACAGAAGACACTGGATAGGATATAAAGAAAAAACCTCTTAAAAAGTTTACACAGTGTACTTCTTTCAGTGCAAAAGTTAACTTATGTGGGGCCTGAGTTAGACTAAATATTGCTGAAAAAACAGTGTCTAGTTCTCTGCTTTTCCAAGGTTTTTCCTTCACGTGCACTGAAAGGGGAAGCCATGTTCTCTGCACCTTTCTGTTCCAAAACATGTGTTGCTAATTATTTGGATTCTCCTGGGGGGCTGTTCTTTTGGGTGGTGGTTTGCCTTTCCCTTTAATCATATAGGGACAGCCAAATGTCAGAGGAAGCTTAAAATAGGTTGTCTGCACTGAGGATGTATTGGCAACCAGGCAAAGAATGGAATGGCAAAGTGCTGGAAGAGTTAAACCCCACCTCATCCCACCTTATCTGTGTAGCAAATCTGTGCCTGGCTAGGGTGGAGATAACTTAGGATCAAGCACCTTGAAGGCTGATATGGGAGTTTGGTTGCAGTTTCGGGGCAGATGGTCTTTGGGTAAGCAAGGCTGTGGACACATCAATAACTGGCTGCTCCATGGAGTCCTGTGTGCATTCCCTTATACCCCATGGTAAATACAAGGTAATTTGAGGCAGCTTATGCCTTTATTTACTCCAGTGGAAGTGTTGACACGAGCTATTACCATGGAATGCCTGCCATGTAGCCATACTCTCAGATGTCCTAATGTTGAGAAACTAGCCCGAAGCACTTTGCTGAGGTTCATCCAGTAAAATTTCCTAGCTCTTAGTCATTTGCTCCATAAACCGTGATAGCAGAGCTGTATCAGACGGCAAAGTCCTACAGCTCCTCACTTATAGCTTGGAACAAAATTTAAGAGTTACGTATCGAGTTTAATTTGATGTAATAATAATTTATGTAGTGTAAACACGCTAGATATATATTCTGGTGCTGGAATTAATCAGGAAAAAGTCATGTATGTAGAATTCTCCTCTTYGTCTTTCTTTTAAAAACACACACTTGCTCCTGGTTCATATTTAACAGCACTGGTAAATGAAGTTTTTTGCCACAAAACAGGTGTAAGCCACCGTCCTGCCCTGCCAGCACACTTTGGTCATGGCTTGGAAAGCCAGAGCTTGGCCTGTCTGGTGGAACTGCCAGTTGTGTTGCAGACACCTACTTAACAGAAACTGGAAGTGAAATCACTATTTCATTTGACATTTGCCACCTATTGGATAATAACTTTCAGTCACCATAAGACTGGGCTGGATTTGAAACAGCAGCCTGTTATTGAAAGACTCTGTTTCCTTTTCTGATCTGCTGAGCCAGCTCGTCCTCCAGAAGCATTTGAAAAAATGTGAGTAGAGGGTAAGAACATGAAATTTCCCTGCCTCTTCAAATGAGTTTGCCTATGTCTCATTCTCACATGCACTGTGTAAGCCTTCAGTTCACTGTTCAGTCTTTAGTTCTCAGATGCCATTTGGCTTCAATTTCCATGCACAATTCTTGGAAACCAGAGATGATTCGGAAGGGGATGAAACCCTTGTCCTACAAGACTCTTCTGAAGCAGGCAAATGGTTTCCTTTCTTGTAAGGAGCAACCGAGTGCTCTGAGCCCTTGAGAGCCAGCTTGGTTCCTCGCTTCTGACACACAYGAGTCAGGACACTTCTGCCAAGAGTTTTACTTGCACTTATATTAGCGGAAATGTCCCTGATAAGAAGTAGTCATCGTTGAAGTCTCGTGGCTTCGACTGTGAAGGCTTTTAATTTTTTTGCATGAAGACTGTTGATCCRTTTATATTTGTTGTTGTTGTTATATAAAAATGTGAGTGAGGGTTTATCTTTTCCTTTGAGATGTATGGCACTAGCTCTGGAATTGCTTCCAAGTTTACAAAATGAGTCTGTGGTTTAGACCTCTCTGATAAACATTTTTTGTTGTTGTTGCAAAGTTGGATCAGATTTTTTGTTGTCATAATGGTTGGTGCACTTGGCAGCTTGCATTTTAAATTATTAGGAGATAAAATTGGACTGTGTTTGAAATCCAGTATGTCTGGTATTTTCTTGCTTTACTTAGGGATGTTTTTAATCCCCCTTTTAACTTTGAAGACTAATGTAAGGCAGTTAAGAACTGAGGGCTGATAATTTTTTTTGTCATTTTTGAAACTTAGATCCAAGCCAGCTTCTCTTGCAATATTTCAGCCTCGCCCTCCCAGGACACTTTGAGATAAATCAGTGTCTTTATCAAAAGAAGTAGGCCTTTTGTGGTGGTAGCATTGTAATATTAAATATTCATTCTAATTTGCAGAGTTGAGACAATTATATTGAAGTTCCCAACAAACTTTACTTTGGATTTTGAAGCTTTAAAAATATGCCACTTCCTTAATTTCATTCTACAGTAGCTAGTAAGGGAGTTTACAGCTCAGATGCATCGAAGTGAGATGTTTTGGAAAGCTTGTGGAAACTCTTCAGCGTCCTTCATGGCACATGCAACAATGCGACAAACTGAAAAGCAGGCATTGGGGTTTTGAGGGTTTTCTCTTTTTTTTTTTTTCTCCCCTCCCCCTTCTTTTTGCTGGACACAGTGCCATGGGAGTGGTGAGGGAAAAAGCAAAACAGCAGGCTAAATTGGGAAACATTCTTCCCACTTAAGGAATCTTCACTGCATTAAATGTATATGTTGAAAATATTCTTTTATATAATTTTGAATCCAGTCATGAATGAGGAAAAAGATCCCAATTCGCAATATTATTCTGCACCTCTTAGGAGCTATTGGTTCCAGTTCTGGTCTAGAAGTGGATGCATTTTAACAACTGGAGAAGTAATTTTCTGTATCATTAGAATCAAATTCTAAAAAAAAAAAATTATACAGACTTGGCCTAACTGACCATAATTTGGCAATATACTCTGCATTCAGCAGAGGATTAACAGTACAAAATTCGTAACAGTGTGGCTCAGGCTGTGTCTTCTATATCCAGACTCTGGAAAGGAGGTGTATTTTGGAATTAAATAACATAGACTGCAAGCATCAAAGTCTAACTCATAGATTTTTTTTTTTTTTTTTTTTTTTTTTTTTTTTTTTTTTTTTTTTTTTTTTTTTTTTTTTTTTTTTTTACTTAGTTAACTTCTTTAGGCCAGAATAAATCATGTGAGGAAGGAGAACTAGAAGTCTCTGGCTCATAGCCAGCTATATAGCTACAAATGCCACTTCCAAAGAAACATTTTTTGTTAACAGTCTACCAAATATGCCACAGAGGGATAGTTGTGGCACCTGTTCTCACTTCACATTCTCGTAGGCATCTTCAAACAGAAAGCACAGAAATTCAGGGACTTTGAATTCACCTTGTTTCCTTTGTTCTGATGGTCCCTCAAGTATGGAATTGAACATGGCAGCATGGAAGAACACAACCTTGCTCTCGTCTGAGCTGAGTCTGTTCTGAGGATAAATTGACTACTCAATCTGCTTTCTTTCAAAGGGTCTAAATTCACTTTACTCTCTTTACAGTTGATTTTCTGTAGAGATTGGGCCTCCCAGTTTTTTCCTCTGGGTAGCTTGTGGGAGGAGATCCAGATGTATAGGCAACTGGCAAAGCAATTTTGTTCTGCTGCTGGTGGCCTTAATTAATCRTGTCTAGATTAATTGGCTGATCCATTTGTGGATGCAGTGTTTGGGGAAGAAAGTAGCTGGGAGTGTTATGAGCCAACACTTAGGGCTCTTGCCCAAATATGAATAAGAAAACATACACTAGCTGATATTCTCAGAGCAAGCGTGCTCCCTCTTCATGCTTATTGTGCATGCATATACACAATTTTAAATAGTGAAAATAGAAGTTTAAAAAAAAMCACTGAAGTTTGAATGGTAAAAGTATATACATAAAATCAAACTGTTTCCTTGTGGAATGTGACTTATGGAGAGGAACACCCAAGTTTTAAACTTCCTCCCTTCAAAATTTATGGAAGCCTCAGAAACTTTCCTCTTTTTTTTTTTTTTAATGTCAGGATCCGTTTCAGGATTTAGCTTTTTTTTTTTAAACATGTATAACCCCAGTATGTTTCACAACTTGATTTAATGCAGCTTCCATGTGTCCTGAATACAATAGTAACTTCTGAAACCAATATTTCTTTAGAGAGCAGTAAAGTTGTTTCTTCATGACACCAGTAAGTAGTTTTCGTGCCAAGAAGTATATTGTAAGATTTATTAGACTCTCCATTGCCCTCCCCCAAGTAACCCAGATTTTAGCTTCAAGTAAAGCAAACATGTTCAAAAACTACTCTTTAACTTCAGGCTAGGCGGATACAAAATAAAATCCTCCAGGGATACATTACAACTAAAAGATTCACAAGCCCTCCAGGGGGTTTAACTTTTTAAGTAGGCGTTTCACAAGTATTTGTTGCATAAACCATTATATGCTCCAGGCTGGAGTTCTTGGAGATTTTTTTTTTTTAAATGTAAGACATGCAGCAATAAATGTATTTTTGTGAAAAATAATATCTCATCTTCGCTTAGAAGTGATGTTCTGTGCTTTAGAGCATGTCTTTTCTTGGTTCAATATTGGACTGTCATTTTAGTCCACTCAGTACCTTGGCGTGCTGCTGTATGGAAATGGGGATCATACATTCCAATTAACTCCCTTCACTCATTTTTCTAGATCGAGTGCTTTTGGTCTACTGCAACTCCATCTTTGGCAGCTGGAAAAACAGATTTTGGAGACTGCAAAGGCAAATGACAGCCATTTATATGTTGTCCTCGCATAACTGAATAGACCAGATGGGCACAAATGCCCTGGAAAATAGCATATCAGAAAGAGGAGATAGGTAGCCTTTCAGTTTTAGGAGATCTGGCCTCACTTTCCATATCTTTCAGAGACTTCCTTGTAAGCTCGGACAAGTCTTGTTTCTGTATTTTGCATGTTGTTCATCCTTCCCACAAAGATGATTATCCTTTATTTGTTTCTTTCAATTTTTAACTCCTGGGGCAGAGTCCCTCTATTCCAGTGCTGTAATGTGCAAACCGTTGTCTACAGTTTCATTGGGACCTCCAAGTGCTACTGAAATGCAAATGACAAATAAGGATACGAAGAATGGAAAACAAGTAATGTAAGACAAAAAAGGGTCCTTTTAAGATTGTAACAGGAAGCAATATAAGAAGTTTAATCCAACCCTGAGCCTTCCAGAAGCGATGAGGAGCTGTAACACAAAGAGATTTTGGAAGAGAAGCCCTGAAGTATTACAGGCTACCAAGTGACAAGAGAATGTAGGAAAAGGAGTCTTGATTGTCTTTTCAGACAACTTGTTAGCTGAAATGTTGCATTTAAATAAGAATAATGATCGATTCTAAGTAGAAAGAGTAATAGAAACCCTTGTAAGAAGGGAAATGATGTGTCTGTCAGAACAGTGATATTCAAATCATCAGACATGAAGGATAAAGACAAAATACCGAAAGCTTCAGAAAAACAGGAAGGGAATATAAATCCCAGCAAATTTCTTTCTTTCCAGATCTGAGTCCCTTACACAGGAAAGAGGAGAGCCCTGATACCTGTAAGAATATCTTCTTGAAAGAGGGGTTGAAGTCAAAATATTGTGTGCATCAGAGCTGAGAGTCATATAATAGAAAGCCTTAGGTATTTGATAGACTGACAGAGTTCTTGGTGGACAGAGACAGCCATCCTGTATCCAGAGATCTGAAGGTAGAAGGATAACTACTAGACATTACTAAAGTGACATAGTATTTGTCTTGAGACTTTAGTGTTGGAAAGGCACTTGGTAACATGAGCTCTAGAAGTGATGACTCCCTACACCTCCATTTCCCAGAAGAGACTAGTTCTGCCTCTTTTTTGCAGGAGCATCCTTATCTCCAGCAGGAGCTCATCAAGCTCTGACAGCAAGACAGCTATAAATTTGTTTCTACCAACCACTGCTTTCAAAAGTGTAATCCAGGAACACGCCCTGCTTTAAAGCCCCAATTTGAAGGAGAAAGATGAAGCTCTGCCTGCACGATAGTTTAAATACTTCTACCTTGGCTGCATAAAGTTCAGTGGTATATTGTCTGACTGCCAAAGGACTGTGCTTATGCTTTGACTCACACAGAAATTTGAAAACCATTAATGAGAGAGCAGATTTGCTCAATTATTCATTCCACACGCTGCATGCTTTGTAAGTCATATTTTGCATAAAAGCACATGGCTGGTACAATCAAGGGGACATCACTAGTTAATCTGGCTGGCATGGTAACCTGGCTGGACTTGTGCACAGCATAAATATGATTGGCTTTAGTGCCTGGAGAAGTGTGAAATTGTTCCTGGTATGGGCATGTGCTGGTTGGGGAGGTGGCAGTAGAAGGTTACCATTAACTAGAATATGGTTTGAATTTTTTTTTTTTTTTTTTTTTTTTTTTAAAGCAGAAGCATACTACTTGTGATAAATCTCTTTTTTCACATCCCAACTTCTGTACTCTATTTTACTTTTCCTGCACTGGAGGAGTTAATTATATTAACAGGCTTATACTCAATTATTTTTCTTCAAGGATGTTTCTCTGTAATTTCTGTAAATGTTTTGATGTCTATTGCAGATCCTCTTTGAGGTTTTAGTGTTCTGGCTCTGTCATTTCCATTTGCATTCTTGCATTTGGACCTGACAAATTAGATCCATTTCTGTTGTGGTTATAGCCTATGCTGGTTTTCCATTTTATGGGCCAAATAAAGTCCTTGGATGCATATGTGCAGTTCCCATTGACTTCAGTCATCTATATATTTTATTTATAGTCTTTCCCCCTGCCCCAGACGCTCATCATTTGAACATGACAGTAGTATCCAAATATTGCAACCTCCTGGTCTCCTATGGCCTAAATAAAGTGAAAATGAGCCAAATTCTTTTCACATTTACACAAACACAGTGCCTCACTTTGGGAATGAATGTGTGAAAAGGAGAGATTTGTTTCAACATGCCTGAGGCTTTTATGTCTCATCCCTGTTCATACAACTTGTGCAATTTTTGCGAAGTCTAACTATGTTAATGACAAAGCAAATTTGATTATTAGGAAGCAGTGCTGTTAGTCACATAATATGCAGGAATGAGATATTTGGCAATAATAACTGGTATTGTTTCAACTCTGTCTCACTGAAAATTACTAAAGTGAAATGTAAATTACATAAATAAAATTATTAGAGGGCCTTTGAGGGCATCATTGTTATAGAGCAGTTCATTCATTGTTCACCTGGGATAGAAAGAAATACTTGAATTTGAGAGGACACATGTACTCTATAACTCAAGCTGTTCTGCTTCATGGGTAGAAATACAGCATAGCCAGCTGAGGACTGTTCTACTTGTGTAGATATGCATTTCTAGTGTCTTAATGATCCTCTAAGACTTAATTTTTTTCTTTTTTTTTTTTTTTTTTTTT
>JAYKAV010001000.1:1994347-2170498 GCA_035582835.1 Phoebastria nigripes | reverse complement strand
TTTTTTTTACCAGATGCTTACTAGAAATAAAAGCCACTAATAAATTTACTTTGCATTTAGCTTGGAGAGTGTGTTGTTCATGACATAGTCTACAGAACAAACAGTTCTACAAACAAAATGGAGATTCAGGGCACAAGATCAGATTTTCTCCATCTGTGGGAAATTCATTGGAAACTTAACATGGAAGGAGGAAAAAAATCTTAGATATCTTTCTGGTCAATTTCTTGGTTTATGTGAATTATTTTCTGAAACAGAACGAAGCCAGGATATATTTGTAGCCAGAGAGGTGCTAGGATGCTGCCTCAGCTTTGGCTCCTGATAGCTCACCAGCTCCTCTGTAGAGTACCCTCTTGGTTGGGACAGTCCACCTAGAGAGTTGATGGAAAATCTAAACCAACTTTAGATTGCATTATCTCTTCTTTAGGGCTAAAGAAGATTTGGAAGGGAGCCAGGGTGATGAACCTTATGGGTTTTCTTTGATCTCTTCTTGCCAGTGTGATATGAAGCATTTCCTTAGGACTGCAGAGCAGCAGTCAGTCCTGTGGGTGCAGTTGAAACTCATTTTTGTGTTGCAGATCCAGCTAGTCTCCTTTCTACATTCACTTACAGGAGAAAGGGAGAAGATCAACCTCATTTTGCTGCCCATGTATTACCTTGAACAGGATGGACTGAAATCTGAATAGTGTGGTGTTGAATTCTTGCTGGCTGATTTCTGTGGAGAGCCTGCATGCCTCATTTTAATTTTTCTTCATTTTTTGATTTTTCTTTTCCCTTGATTCTTCCTTTTTTCAGTCATTTGGAATAGGGAATGTAACTTGAAACTGGAAGCAAAAAATTTGCTTTGAGAGATCAAGAGTCTTTTAAGCAGCTTACTGGATCAGCAGTTGCAAAGTTATCATGAGGCCTGAACTCTTTCTGTGGGTTTAATGGAAGCAGCACAGTGCAGGAGCAAACATCACAACTCTGTATCCTCAAGGGAAGACTTAGTGCTTTACACATACAAGCAGAACTAAATACTGTACTTTGATGTACTCTTTTTTTTTTTTTTTTTTTTTTTTTTTTTTTTTTTTTTTTTTTTTTTTTTTTTTTTTTTTTTTTTTTTTTTTTTTTATTAGTTTCAACCTGTTGGGAGTAAGTTTTTCTGCACTCCTGGTTAAGATTTCCCTTGATGTTTTGTGGATCTCATGTACATTATATAAAACTGGAAAGAAGGACACTTCTTGTAGATGGTAACTGTCCTAATAGCTATAAGCTATGGATTTGTGTCAGTGTGAGTTTTATACAGTTCCATGTGTAAAACAGTAGTCATCATGTGACAGGATTATTGCAATGTTTAATATTTGATATTTGGCTGGTACTCTTTGCTGTGTTTGCTGAAAGCAGAATGGATGCCCAGTTTCCATTTTGCAGGGGCGGGTTGAGTTGTTGCTCCATGTGTTGAATTAAGCTCAATGGGTCTCTGATCAGATACAGTACCAGGACTCCAGTTTTCAGACTGTGTGTATGTGGTGGGTAGTTACTACAGCACACTGTACTCTGTTGCTAGTCATTGTATTATCTGGGTGTTGACAGGTGGGATACAGTGGACTTCACTCCTRCGAAAGTGTATTTTTAAAATTCAGGGTACTAAGTTGTATGAGCTGTCTCAAGGTAAGAGCACAGTGAAGACAAAGCACTTCAGATTTACCAGAGGGTTGGCTACGCAAGGTCAGCAGCAGCCAGGGGGTGACTTTATCTAGCTTGCCATGTGTTTAAAAACCTTGTATCTCTATCTAGGATGTCTCACTAGAAAAAATGAGGCGAAGGGCTGGAATAATCCTCTGGGTTGTCAAAGTTACCCCCTGTGGTTACAGAAAGCCATGCCATATAAGCACATTTATAAACTGACCAAGATCCATTAAAATAAAATAACCCAACAATGCTCCAGGTTTTTTGATTGTTTGTTTTGGGGGGCAGGGGAAGAGGAGATTGCCCTGTTTTTCCTGTTGAAAAGGTGTTCTGTTGCCTAACCTTTCAGTAGAAATCTACGTCTAATTTCAGCCTAAATTAGTTATCCTGAAATATGGAAACACACCTTTTTAGCAGCAAAAACAAGGCCTCAGAGAAGGAAAACTAATGGCTGGTTCATAGAAGCATCAGGTTTCAACCACTGAAATGCCCTGGCACAACAGATCCAAATCCTGGCAATGTCTGTGTTTGTCCTTCAAAGGTAAATAAATTAAGCACCATGGATTTCACTGGCTGGAAGTCTGTCACGGGAGGGTAAAATTTCCTTTTGTTYGTCTTTTTTAAGACCATAGGACAGTCTCCTTAATAAATACAAATTGTCCTGATGTCCCTGATTTAAATTTTCTCTTTCCCGTTCTCCATTGTATAATGCACTGAACTGATTTCATCAATTCACTAAATGCTGTATGTCAGATACAGGCATGTTGAAAACTTCCACGATATAATGCTGGTATGCTGTGGAAATTCAAGTGCAAAATAATAATAAAAAAAACCTTTATTGTAACAGCTGAAATACATGCATTTGTGTCGACATAAAAAAAAGGTATTTTGAACCTTTCCCAGGGTTTTTGTGGAAGGGAAAAATTTACAGTAAAAAATCTGTACATATTTATTGTGAGGTTCTGCAATACCTGCAGTACTGCTTCATATCCTGAAATCTGGACTTAACCAAATTTCCCACTGAAACCAGTAATCTTGCTTAAATAATATCAGTAAAGATAGTGGGACAACCCAAAGCTGATTTGGAATCCTACTGTGAATTTTATTTCCCAGACAATATGATTTGTCAAAATAGACACACAGTGTGTTAAAGCTTAATTTCAAAAAAGTCACATTTTATTCAAAATTGCTGAAACATCTGATTTGTACATGTTTGAAATGAGTTGTTATTTCTAATGTTTGAGCAATTTTTTGTTCAATTATTTCATTTATAGCAAGTAAACAAGCAGAGAAGATTGAAACAGAACTGTTTGAATATTATCTAAATAAATCTCTGGATGCTTTGATTGACCCAGGAAGATTTTTAGAAAAAAATGAGTATGTCACTTGTGACTCTTTTTTTATCCTTCCTTAAGATATGTAATTTTTCTGAAGTTTTGAAAATTATTGTCCAGCTCTCCAAGGTTTTTGGCTCACATTAGTGTATGGAAGTCCGTGTTTAGAGTCTGCTTTGATCTTTCCTTGTGTATAGAACTGTACGCTATGAACATTTTATAGTTTGTTTGTTACCCAAAATAATTGGGACCTACAATATTTGTATATGCAACAGCATTGTAGTGAAATAATGCTGAACCTCCCATGTGCAACACAAATGTTGCCTCAGATCCGAGGACTCACGTGACAGCTCTTCAAGAAGGTTTAGCTATACTTGGCTTTAAAGGATGTCTTAGCTAATTAGTGTATTAGAGCTCATGGGCCACGGCTTGTGAGTTCAGAGCTTCTGCTAATTAAGTTTTGAATGTAATTTTAGTTAAACTATTAAAGCTTTGTCCCAGGGCTGTTCTCATTAAGCAGAACTCCAGCTCTCCTGGATTTTCTTTGTTCAGAGCTCTTGCAAGTGCATGGAGGCACATCTGGTATTGGCTATGGCATTCACATGGGTCTAAAACTGCTGCAAAAGAAACAATACAATGAAATTTATCTGGAAAAACAGTGAGATCACAGCATAACATTTCCCTGGAGAAAAGCCTGAAGCTTTTTTATGATCTGGCTTAGTACTTAGTACAGTACCCTTAACCATCAAACTTCAGGGTGTATGAAATCCCAAAGGATGGAAATGGAAATATTTTTTTGTTTAGTGAAGGCTACGGTACACCAAGATAATGATTTCATCTCCTCCTCCAGGATTCATTTAGGGGCCTAAGCCCCATGGAGTAACACGTTCAAAAAAAGTACAGTAGGTAGTTACTGCAAATGGGTATGGGATCACATACTATGAACCACCTGTGACTTGAGTTACACTGAAACCTCACAAATCTCTGTTATATTTCTGGTGTCATAATATCACTTTGTTTACCAGCTTTGGGYTTTTAATTAAATTTTACAGGATACTTGCCCACAATATGGATTAGGTCCATTATGTTACTTGGGGAAAAATAATAATTATTATCAAACAGGAGGCTTTAAAATTGGCAGTTGCTCAAATTTATTTTTTCTTAAGACTTAATAGGCATGTCCAAATGAACATGGCAATTTCTTCAGAATAGAAATGAATACGCTGTTTTGTTGTATCTGAGATCTGTGTAATAGACTGTGACATCTCCTGCTGTGATACCAGGTGAAAAATCCCTTTCAAAAGGGCCAAAAACCAACCGTTCCCATTGGCCTATAATGCATCATTTTCTAGCTGGCGGCCGTAGCCCGCTCCCGGCAGCACTGCTGCGTGCAGGGGGGAGGCTGCAGGTTGCTGAACTTGTAAGTTGGCTGAACTTCCATGCTACTGTTGCTGCACAGCACACAGATACAGAAGGGTAAGTGGAAAGATGAAACTAAGATAGAAACCTGGGAGCTGATGTTCCGTGGAGGTGAACAGAAGTAGTTCATTCTAATTAGAGGTAAAATTTTTCTCTTTGCATCTCTATGGAGAGCCCTGTGTAGCAAAAGATACCTGTTACTGTTTATCTCTGTTTTCAGTTCTTGTGTACTCACTTTAATGCCTGCCTTCTCCTTCCCCACCCCTTCTGAACTAGTTGTTTTCTCTCCTTGTGGTTGTGTAGTATGCCGTCTTCCTGATTTTGTTTTGGGTTTTTGTTTTTGTTTTCTCTGTACGTGCCTTTCTTTTTTCCTCTCTACTTCTCATTTTTCCTTTCTGTCATCTTTTTTTCTTGCTTATGGAGCAAGAAGCTGCTTCAGTGACAGCATAGAGTTTGGCCTGCTATGCTAGGGCTGCAGCTGCTGGTCACTGCGGTGGTTCACCACTTGGGGGGATCTGGAGGCAGGCTACCAGCCGGGAAGTGGAGAGGGAAGCCAAGAACGCGTATTTGGTTTGCCACACACGAACACTTTGCAGCGAACAGTGCCTGGCACCTCTGCACAGAGATCCTACCCTGTAGAGATGCTGACAGATCATTACCTTTTCCTGGGTATAGCTTTACTAGGGCGTTTAGCTGTGTTTCTGTGTGTATGATGAAAGTGAGGTTTTTCTCGAGTGTTGAGTTTGGCTTGGGGTTCCCTTYGGGCCACTCTGAAACTCCAAATGAACTTCAGAAGCTGCTCCCTCAGGACACCATAGCCATGGTCTTGGTTTATCTAAACAGTGGGAACTTGGAATACTCGGCTTTCGGAGAACCGTTCGGTCATGTTCAAGGACAGTATTTGCCCTTACCCCTGACTCGCAGACCTGTTCTTTTAACTTCTCTTCCATGTCAGTCATAGTCCTCCTGGTTCTTCCTGGGGCGAGAACTCAGCCCGCGCACCAGCATCATTTCAGATTCCAGCTCTTTCTTCATGTTGTTTCTCTGGCAGCACTTGCTGAGACTGTGGCATGTTTTACTCAAATTCTGGTTTTCTTTTTTACCATGGAGAAACCACACCATTCCCTCAGCTGGCTTGCAGACTACCACAGTGAGTTAGCAGTCTGAAGCTCTGTGAGGCTCCTGTTGCTGCTCAAATTTTTAACCCTTTTATTATGTGTCAGGGACGAGTTGCTGCTTTTGAGACTGTAGCAAGATAGCTCAACTCTCATCCTGCCAGTCTGATGGGCTGGTTTTGCTTCCTCTAAATTGACAGCATTGAGAAACAATTTTGCAGATAAGGTTTATCTATTTCACCTTGTAWTAATTTTTCTTTTCACATACCCCAAGTTAAACATCAAAAAGAAAATAATGGGTTGTTGGTTTAGTTTGTCCTGTAGTAAGTCTTTTCTTTACTTATGTCTTTGCTATTAATAATCTTTGATTCCTTTTTGGGGGGGGGAGCAAGTTTTAATGACCAACAGAACTTTGTGAATATGAGACCAAACACAAGGACAGTGCTTGTCCTCCTACAAACGAGATCTTTGCATAATGGATGTGTTAGTGTATTTATTAGATGTTGCCTTGGGATAAGACTATAGCTCTTGGAGGGAATAAACAATTCAGCTCTCKTTTCCTGTCAAAGACTAGCACCATGTGATTGATGGAAAAAGTGAATGCATCAGCAAATCTATGTTTTCTGTAAAATCCGGTTATTGTGTTCTTAACTTACTCTAATCGTTGTTCCTAAGGAGTGTGATGTCCACATTGAGGCAGAAGTTCACATTAATTTGGTGGTGAGATTATTACTAATAATACTAATTGTGTCTAAATGGTATTTGGCATGATAGCCTGAAACTGTGAGTGGTGTGGATGATTAGAATGCTACTGTATCTGGCAAAGAAAATATTCTTTGAATGGCTATAATTGTGGTCAGAATGGGCCAGCATACACTTTTATGCCAGCCTGACTTTTCTAAGGTAAACCACCACTTTCCATGGAGAGAGAATGAATTGGAGCTGGGCCTGTTTCCCCAGGCTTTTCATCCTGTTATTCCTTCCCCCCACTACAGTAAAACACTCTATGGCAGCAGGTCTCTCCATCAGCTCAATTACTGTGAGACTGCTCGTTCCTGACTATGCTCAGTGCAGAGCTGTTTCTTACAGCAACCTGGTGTTAATGGCATATCATTGAAAAATGTGCCACAGAAAAGAAAGTGCCTTGCTGAAGTTGTCATGGGAGCCTAGTATTAAGAAGAGAAGTTCTCCTAAAGCCATGGGCTAATACTTTGTTTAGCTATATTAGGTCTTTGAACTGATRTTTCCCTTTCCTATCTCTCCCCACTTTTTCTAATTCTTCTTTTTTCCAACTCAGCCTCTAACCTCAGTCTGTCTTGGACATTCCTTTTTCACTTCCTCTTCCATGTCTGCTCTTTCTCTCTATGTTCATCTATGTCCACATCTCTGCTCTCTGAAAAACAGCAGAATTTCTTCTGTGTCCTAGAGCAAAGTTATACCATAAGAGATTTCTGCTCCAGCATCACCAAAGCTAGACGTGAGTCTGCCTGCTCCCTCTTCTCATAGGCATAAAATATCCAATATAGAGATGTGGGAAAGAACAAAAGTTTAACTTTTCTTTGACTAATGCTAAAACTGCCTGGCATTGTGTCTGTGTCCATTCAAGAAGGGTGACAAAGCAAGTATTATATGGAACATTTTATCATACTTCTGTAATTATATACAGCCTCAGGGTCATCATTCAGGAGATGAGATGGAGGGACTTCCACACTATTTTCAGTCTTCTGTTGAACCCTTATGTGACTGGGAATAAGTAGTTACACTTCTTTTGGATCTTTTTTCCGCTACTATGTTTACTTATGTCTCTCACCTATTAAGACTGTGTAGGGCAGGATATATCTTCCACTTGTGTTTCAAGTCTGAATATTATTTGGATTTTTAGACACTTCTAAAACGCAACTGATACTTTCAAAGTTTGCTTAATTGTGTAATCAACTGTATTTCTATGATCATAAATTTCTCTGTTGTCTTAGCCATAAAAGATACTCTTGAATCTCTCATATGTTCTGTTCATTTTAGAGGAAATAGACTGCCTTTTGTATATATCAGATTTGTTTAATGGAATTAACTGTCCTCCTTACCAGAATTATTTTGATGATTTAATCCCTATGGAATTTGATAGGAAATGTAATCTTGTTCTTGTATGTAGCACTTTAGTTATGATCTTCACAGCTGTGAACTGGGTTTCCTTCATGCCTGTCTTACTTCCCCTGTCTCTGTTAATATGAATTTGGCCAAGTGTGGTTTATAGTTAGATTTCACGCTCATTACAGTGTGACATGAACTGGTAGCCTGCTGAAATGGGCATTCAGAGGCTTAAGAGACGGGAAGGCTCGCTAGTGCGTTCAGAAAATAAACACTGTGAGGAAATTTCTTCATTAGATGGAGCTGGGAACTGTAAATCCTGGGAATTTGAGAATTATCTATGTACATATCTGAGCACTTAGAGCTAAACCAGGGAAGGTGTGAGATTTCAGCTTTAAGTCATACCTGTCAAGGGTTAATGGGAGTTGAAGCTGGACTACTTCCTTTGCAGCAGTATCCTTTTACATACATGCTTTTAAAAACCTGCTAACCAAATACAATCTGGCCCTCGCTTAAAAACCCGTTCTCACTTTCCTAAGGTTTAACTAGGGCTGTCTGTCCAAATCTGCTCACATGCCATTTGATATCACATGGGAGGATCATAACTAGTGGAAAAGGCCACAGATTTATCCTAAGAGCAATGTCTACCAAGAGTCCATATCCTATGCGACACCCAAGCTGAGAGCTCAGGATTATACCCACTTGGAGACATTCCTTTGCAACTTTAGTTTCCCTTAAGGTTGGTATTTGTATACAAATATGCCCAACATTTTATAAATACATTTTAAAAAAGAATTTTCTTGTGTGTTTTCCAGAATTTGCCTTTATCATATATGTTGCTCTGCTTATTCATTTTTAATGAGGACATCTGATCGCTTGCATGACTGACACAATGAAAGGACAACTCAAAACAGAAATGCAAAAGCACACACAAGTTGATTAAAAAAAAGTAGATTATAAAATGAATTAAGAATCACATTTTTTATTAATTTTCATTTAGGAAGCTATTTTGCTGAATGGGGGCATAGATTCGTCTGTTACAGCCTTTTCCTATGGCTAAATTTGCTAGAGGCAACTGTTCTCTTTTAAATCAGATCCATGAATGAGTATCATGAGTGTTGAGAAGAGCTGTTGGCCAGAAGAAAATTGGGTTGTAAAAGTAAGAGTTCTACAGGTTACCAGATGTGTGTGAGTTCACCTTCATTTTAAAGTTCGAGGTTTCATAATCCTTTCTCTGTAACAGATGTAAATGACTGCTCAAATCAGTTAGAGGGATGAATGTAAAAATCAGGCTGGCTGCTTGTTTTTAGTTTTTACAGTGTATGGTGAATGGTGGGCTAGCCTCTGAACTCTGTTATCTTACTGCAAGTCCAGGGTGTGCCAGAAAACATGTAGTGCCTGAGTGTACATCTAACCAAATAGGGGTGAGAGTTGCTTTTCCTTTTTTGCTTTAATTAAAGATTTTTCTTCCTAAATTATATAACAATTTTTCAGGCATCTTGTTAGTTCAAAAAAATTGCTCGATGTTGGTAAAACAGTGAGAGATAATTTGACTCCTGCCTTTAATTTAACCACAGCAGATGCTGCTAACTATACTCTGCTTCCCAGTGAAATAATTTACCTTGAAGATGAGAAGTGGAAACATATTGTTTAAATAGCTGACTTTATTGCTCAGAAATGAGGCTGACCAAAATGGGTTGATGACTTGTACCTTAGGACTAGGCTATTAAACAAAGCTAAACATACAATAATATCAGCAAAAGCTGTCTGGGAGAATCAGACCTCATTGCAATGGGGATGTTATGAGTATTTTTTTTAAGCAAATAAGCATGCTGAGTCAAGCAATAATGAAAGTAGTGCTGCGATTTGCCTGCAAAACTACCATTACAGGTCAGGAGTGAAAATAAGTGGGAAAAACAACAGAGCACCAAAAAAGAGGGTATTGGAGGCATGAATGTTGTCTATAACAATGAATAATAAAGACAAATGTGCTGTATATGACACAATACAGAAAATTATTCTGGATTTGTTAATGACTTGAGCTATCAAGAATTTTGTAAATTATAACTAAGCTGGAAAAGTTTCAAATGCTCAACTCGGTAAAGTTGGGGTCAGAACCTGCAGTGSCTACTCAGATAAATTGCCAGATGTCTTTATTCTAAGACTTCCAGCTTCTACAAATAGGAAGTTCATTACTAATTTGGTAATAGTTTTTGTTATCTTACTTAAATAAAATGGGCATAGGAAAACTCCCAGATTTTATACTTTATACTACTCGCATGCAGAATCTGCATTTAATTTATGGTTACCCTTTGACTTGCTAGCACCCCTTGTTGCAACTGCTGAGGCACTGTGCAAGTACTCTGTACTTCTTCTCATGTCTTGAGCTCAGTTCATCTCAGCTGACTTTAGATGTCTACAAGGTAAATGTTGACATCTGAGCTAGTCATGCTGTCTCCTTTCATCAGTGGAAAGAAACAGAAACTTAAGTGAGGTCAGTTTTAACACTTGTGACTGTTTCTGGTAAGCCATGTGAGCAGGAATGTCTATTTTGCTGTTTGCGTTACGCAGAGCAGAATGAGACCTCGTCTCTGGCTGGCTCCTCTGGATGGTACTGTTATATATAGACCATGGGTGAGAATTTTCTTATAGCTTTGAGAACGTTGTTATTTTTGAATATATAGCAGGAGGTAAGTAAGGTAGGATTAGCTGCTCAGCGTCTAGCTGCTTTGAAATTTTACAGTTAGTTGTGCTATTTTAACCAGAGGGGAGATATCAGGTTTCCATGGATAGACTCATGTCCATGGTTTGTGCTGGAAGTCACTGCTGTGTCCAAAACTGTCACTCTCTCTCAGGGAAAACAAAAAACCCAACCATGTTCAGTGGTTGAGAAGGAAGAAACTTACCAGAAGAAACACTGCAATAAAAATCTGGGAGAGGATATGTGTATGTGTAAAAGGAGAAGAGCAGATGACAGAAAAAGGAAAAGGAAAGCTGCCAACTGTCCTGTATTTATTCATTGCTCCTTTAAGGAAGGCCATAAGCTGGAGAGCAAATTGGAATGTCAGCAGCGACACGCAAGCATTAATCTCACGTATCTGAAAAGGGGTAGATTTAGGAACCTTTGACTGCAAAGCTTGGCCTCTGTTGCACTCTGTTAAGTGTGGGTGTTTAAGGGAGAGTGTGTTTGTGTGTGCATGTGTCAGAGAGAGAGAAAACAGAGGCCCAAGGACTTATCTTTGCAGAACCAGAACATGACACCCACTATCAACAGTGGGTGCATCTCCTCTACAGATAGAGGGTTTTTGTCCATTGATCATCTTGTTCTCTGTGTCTTCAGTGTTTGCCTATGTGTCACAGAACTGGATAAGCACTCACAGTTCTTCTCAGCCCTGTGCTCGGACTATGTCTTATCCCATACCTCTTTGTATCTGCTTTTTACATTGAACAGACTGAATAAATCCTTGCTTTTTCCCCAGCAGCACRGGTCAAAGTTAACAGCTCCATTATGTTAGAGGTGAGGTGTGTGCCAGTAGGAAGAAGTGTGTGTGTAAATGACTCGAACAACTTTAAGCTGTACATTTTTTTCCAGAATGGTTCAAAATATGTATAACTAGCACAAGGAACAAGTAATAACCCTGTCACTCTGCTTTGGAAGGATTATTGGCCAATGGTTACAAAGTAGGTGAGGTTATAAGAAGTCCTGGGTTCTTTGATCGGTCCTCTTTAACTTCTGCATGCCATGCTTTATCTGTCTTGAAGATACCTTTAAACTTTTTCAACCTCCATTGCATCCTGTACCATCCTATCACCTGCCATCACTGCTCACTACCGCAGCTAGTTGTCATACTTATTTTACAAGGTTCTGTTAATGTCTGTAAAGCAGTTTGTACTTACTTTCGGTCATGGATTTCAATATATTCTTAATATCTTCCCAGTGGCATGGTATTTAGGGACAAGATTTTGTCTGCTGAATAACCTTTCACTTGAGACTGAGTAATACCAGTGCTTGAGACTTTCTTGAACAAAAGATGATGTCAGCCTCTTGCAGGAAGGAAGAAGCCTTGCCTGTATTTTAGTGGCATAGATAAGGGGAGGGGGGAAAAAAAATTCCTTCCCTGAATACTTGTGCTTGAAGTAGGAGGAGCTCCTATCACTCAGATCTTGAGCTGCTTTATTGTAGCCTGGTCGTCTTCTTTGATGCCTTTTTTTCCTTTAGAGCCCTGTAGTTAATTAACTCACTTGATTAAAAGCAGAATGTCCAAACTCACGGGTCACCACACTTGGGAAGTTTGGATGTCCTGTTTAAAAATAGGCATCAGCACCTGATATGCCTTTTGAAGACAGCGGGAGCCAGTCCTGCATGAGCTGGCTAAATATAGCGGCAGCCCCACCGCTTGCCAGAGAGATTAATAAAGGGAAGAAATTCCATTTGGGCAGGTAGGGTGCAGCAGATCCAGAAGACCTCCCAGCTGTGCTGTYTGGTGGCATGGGCTCTTAGTAGGAGGAGAATTGCTTTGATTTTTATTTTTTCAGTATAGCGGTATAGAGAAACTTGCTCTGTCAGATGTTGTCAAGTTGTGAACAAGAAGGATTTTATATACCTTTTACTCAGTTATTACTTGGACAGAGCAGAAATACTTAAAAATTGCTTTTTTACTTCACAGATACTTGCAGAAATCAGCCCTGCGTGCAACCTTCGCTTAGTGAAATAGTGAGAAAATTAAATGATCCTAATTGCACAGTGCACCTTGACTCCATGTTTCAGCTGTCCTTCATTTTAGTTTTATATTTACTACCATTCCACACAGACCTATTTTTTTGTCTTATTTGTGTTATTGTAAATTATTGGTATCAGCTGAAAGGGACGATGAAGGTAAAGTTAAAGGGGCTGGACTGGTGAATTACTTAAACTAAAGTTTAATTCCACAATTTTATTTCTTGTGTTCCTCAGTTTAGGCATATGTTTTAAGTCTGTGAGATTTGGCAGGTTGGAAGGTTTTGATGTATGTTGACTTCTGTACATAAACACAAGCCACCAACTGTCCAAAAAAGGAGAAGCTAATCCAGTGAAAAGGCTAAGATCTGAAATGAGAAAAGGAAACAGTGGGTAAGAGGAGAAAGGGGAGAGACTAGCCAAATTAAAGATGCAGGAACAAATTCTGAAGGCTGACAAATAGCTTCTGGAGTGCTTTTACTCCACACACTTACACTAAGTAATCCATCCTCCGAAATAAAGCCTGAAAAGTTTCACTTGCATCAGCCAAAAAAACCCTTTAACTGAAGGGGGGAAAGAGTACTATTGTGGAATTTTTTATCTGTATGATCAATATAAACTTCCTTTGCCTGACTGCAAAGTTAACCTAACCTTCCAATTTTGGACAGAGTACTGCTGAGTGTAATGTCCTAATATCTGCCTTAGTCTGCAGGCAACATCAGAGCTTCTTGTTGCTGCCACAGTACTCTTGCATTTCAGAAGTGTGAGCAGTAAGCGTCCAGGACAGTTTGGAACAGCATCAAACAGTCTTCTGCTGCTTAGGAAAAATTTGTAAATCCTTCATGTGTCACTAAAGGTGTAAAGTAAGCTTAGTGCTGACCAGATTTTGACACACAATGCAATACAATAGTCTACTGTCATAATTCAGATTAATCAAAGATCAATCAAACACAGCAAATAAATCCAACACAGGAGGCCCTGAAAAACTGCCAGAGACAGTGCACCTCTGGGAGTGTGGTACCTCCAGCAACTGAGAAAGAGAAGGTTGATTATTTACCATGATATTACCTCTGTACAGATATAAAAATATGTTGATATAGTGTCATTTGATCATATCATTGCATTCGGTGTATAGTGAACAGCATACGGTTACCATGTACTCCTTGTAATTATAAAGCAGGTTCCTTGGGAAAGAGTTATATCTGAAAAGGAACTTTTTAACCTTGATTGGTAGGGTTAAGTATTTGAAGTACGTGGTATGAATAAATCTTTCACCTCTGTATTTGTAGATTATTTCATCTCTTCTCCAAAAATCTGATATTTAGAAACACACCTGCTTACTGCATACAGATGTTCTGATCTGGGGATCCTCTTCAGGTAATAATTTGGCCGCTTTGAACATAAGAGCTTTTTTTTCCCCACAGACCAGTTGAAGCTGAAACAGATGCCTGCCTGACCAGGAGGGCATGCTGATGAACACCAGACTGTCTAAATACTAGGAAAAGAAGGAAAGAATAGTGATATGAAAGAGTGGGGGAAAACATACTCTAAAAAACCTTCTATGGCCTCTGTATCCATGGTCAAAATATGCTGAGAATTGCTCAAACACTCATAACACAAAGGTAGCACTCCTCTTGGTGAGCTCTGTCCTATATTTCTTCCCAGTAGATGTGTGATGCAGGCAGGCAGAGCCAACATTTCAGGTGGGGCTGAGAGCCAAAATGTCTTTGCTTTAATTTCTGAGCTCAGATTAATGAGCCTCAGTATCAGTTGCTGATGGAAATTGTTTACCAATGTCACCTTCTCCCTCCACACTGAAATACTGCTGTTGAAATAGTGCCTCTCTAGGAATTAAAAAAAAAAAATAGAGATACGGAGCTAATTTTGTTTTGTCCATATTGTTGCTAAAGATGGGTGGTTTCAGCAGTTGCAGGAGAGGCTTAGGATCCAGACAAGTACTGCAACTGAATGGAGAAGAGGCTAAAGTAGTATGTATTCCGTGGGGACCCATCAAATAATTCTCTCCCCTTTCTTAAGAAGGAAAACAAAAGCATATTCCCCAGGCTCTGCTGCTGTTCTGTCCATTCTCGATCTATTCCTTTAGTATGGAAAAGATAGAGAAGTTCTTTCCAACAACCTGTCTGCATTAGGCAAAAAATAAATGTATTTTTAGTACTTACACTGCCCCGGCAGTGACTTGTCTCTAGAGAGCCTCATGTGTAGCTGCTCCCCTCTGAGATAATCTGGTGCAGTTAAGGCAGCGTGGTGCTGATTCCTGGGGGAATGCTTTTTGCATGGGATGACAAGGAGTCGTCTGCACACAGGACAGCCAGGAGCCTGGTCAACACTCACAGGCTCGTTTCAGTGGTAGCTTAGTGTGAGAAGGTTCCAGCTCATCACCAGGGAATGTAGGCATGGCTGCAATGCAAATAATTATTGTTACTGGCCTGTCACATTTCAAGAGTAAATAGACATGGAAGCTAAAATGCCATATTAAGTGAAGTTTGAAATAGAGGCAGCAAGGAAGAGCTCTATAGCCAGTACTGCATAGGGGAGCACATAAAGGCTGTCAATCTCATCTACTTTCAGGGGGTCTTCCTTTGTGCAATATGTTTATATGGAAGTTAATAGTCTCTCTATAAAAATCTACTTGTATTTGAACCTTCTGGACTCTTTTGTTGAAAGTTTTACTGTTGGGAACCTTGAAGAGAGGAAAACTCCCTTTCTTATCAGAGTATATGCTGGTAGCATCTTCTGGATACTCAATCTCCTCATTTTTCCTTTGTAGTTACATCCTTTCCCCTTTTGTGGAAAAGGGTTAAATATTTAAGTGTGTTATATTAATCTTTTTTTAAGAAAAGAACATGTGGTTGGAAGTATGCAAATTTCAGGTTGGCCTGGGTCGTTGTTATTATTCTCCCAAGACATTGACAGTATTTCTAATGATGGCTTCATTTTTACACAGATATTATTTAAAACAACAAAAAACCCCAACCTTTTAAGTTTCTTCAAAACCATATTGTCCTTCTGCCTTTATTTCCCTTAAAAGTAGTCACCCAACTCTGAAGTCTCATGAAATTGCAGAAAGTAAATTTTCAGATGACATCTGGTTTTAAGAAGATGTTTTCTATTGTCTGTTCTCCTAAAACAGTATTTCCCTTTCTGAACTTTTGAGCTGCTTTTGTTTCTGCTGATAAACTTGGCCAAATCAGATTTAAGGGAAAGATTAACAGAAGTAAGAGGATAGAAGGTCAAGAGAGAAGGAAAGTATCTAGTGGCATCACTAGTTTAAAAAGCATTGTACAAAGATACTGTCGTATCAGTCTTTGTAGTCCGTGCTCCGGTGTAGTTTCTAAATGTGTATATCTCATGAGTTTACGGTAAGGAATCTATTAATTACTTCGTTTAACAGGAGTGGTTTCTTTGGAGCCTTTCCCAACTTTTCTTTGGGTCCCAAAGAAGGTGGATAGAAGCTTTTGGAAATTTGCAGCATTCCCCTATGCTGACTGTGGAACAGACAGGTAAATCCTGATAGGGCAAGACAAATTACATGCACTTGCCTGTCTGTAAGAGACAGTAATATACTGGAAAAATATTTCTTTGCCAGCACCTTTCCCACATTGATTCATCTCGTTCCAGCAGCTTAATCATGGCTATTTGAATGTGCCATTGCAGATATTAATTCAGTTTGACACATCCATTTTCCATACACTTGGGAAGGAAATCTCCTTCTACTGGTTCCCTACTTTAAGACACAAAGCAAAACAAAAAACAAAGGAATGCTATGTGATTGGTACCAGCACTAGTTGCTCTGTTTGTAAGTTCTTGTTCTTTTTGAAATAAGCTTTAGTGGCAAGAGAGGCCTTTAGACAATCTGGAGGGGATATAAAGAATGTGCTTTGTTTATACTGAGCAAAAATAATTGAGCTTTTCTGTTGCTGCCTGAAAGCCATGTCTCCTGTTTCTGGGACCTGCTTACTGTGTACTGTACAGAGCCTGCAGCCTTTCTGCAGCAGATCAGGACTCCCCTCGCCTTTCTGCCGTTTCCTTTTTTATGGTTGGGCTTTTGAGCAGCACTGGTATGCCCCAAACACCTGCCAGATTTGCATATCATTCTTGCTTGGCTTGAGCATCCACTGCAAAGTTGGCACATGAACTGTGGAGAAGCAGGGCTAGTGTTTTGATTGTACGCCAGAGCCTGATACTGAAATAGGCAGTGGGAAGGAATCCAGTAATTGTTGGCCTCTGATCAATGAAAACTGTCGTTAGGCCAGTAAATCGTCRGTATGTGGGCTTAGTTCTATATATCATCTTTGGGCTGGTGTCACCCTGACTCCAGGACGAGAACATTATCAACATGTCATCAAGTCTGCCAGAAGCTTTTTATTACTTTTTCTCCCTTTGATTTATAGCCATTCTCAAATTTCACACAGGTCAGGTTCGACAACACACTGGAGGGACGTTGAGGGGATTGTTTCTTTGGTACAAAAATAGATTTGCCAGCCCTGTCTAGCAGAGGAGCCCCTCTCCCCTGTACACCCCAAGCTGCTGCTGGTAGAGCTCTGGCCTGGCAGAGCCTCCCTCACTCGTTGCTAATTGCTGTGGCAGGAAGCAGAGCCTTCCATTATCTCCGCTTAGACTGTTCGCTGGAATTGTGGTGAGACAACACCTGATTAGCTTTGGCCTTGTCCACACACAAGAGTGGCACGACTTTAGTTTAAATAAACTGCTACTTTAATTTGGATTGAATGGTGAAGACTCTATGGTGGGCATTAAGGATTCTGGCTATCTTTTTTGATTGGCTTAAAATGATTCTGAACCAATTAGGCCAAATAAAAATAAACCGCATGAAATAAATGCCCACACAGCTTTTTGCACTTTAACTCAGTTTAAAGCTAAGCCTCCAGTTTAAATCCAGCAGAGCTTTCTTTTGCAGACAAGCCCGTGCCACCTGTAGTGCTGTGGGAGTAATGCCAGAGCAGCCCCTCTGAGCAGAGCAGATGTACCAGCTCAGGCAAAACTCTCCCCTGTTGCCATTGGGAAATTTAAATCTGTACTGGCTACAAAAGCTGCAGCTTCTGTGGCTTTGCTTATATTTTTCTAAACAGGTAAATGGATGGTCTTTCCTATGTGTGGATGTGGGATAACGTAATTTCTTCTTTAGGGTACTTTATTGTGAAATAAAGACTTTTTCTGCAGTAGCACCTGCAAGAGGGAGATATACATTGCTAAAGCAGCAGCAGAATAATCGTAATTGTGACAAAGACCTAAACCTGCTTTAAAGGAAATCATGAGTCTTCTCAGTGTAAAATACTGGCCTTCTCTTTGAGCTGGAGATGGGGAACTAGGTGGTATTTCTGCAGTAACTTTTTCCTTTATTCCTAACTGTATCCTGTATTTTCAAGGCGAAATAAGGTTATTTCTCAGTTACTACTCATGAGAATGATAAGTGTTTAAAAGTATATGGTGTATGCAATAAAGCCTATTGTAGCATAAAGGTTTTAATTCAACTCCTTTTGCATGCAAGGAACGACTGAAACCTGGAAAAGATCATAGCTGAAAAGAATTTGACCAGAAAATACGGATGTTGCCTGTTGGATTACAAAAGCAAGACAGCACCTTCAGAGTTAAGGCTGAATACACAAGTGGCTGCGGTATGCCAAGGGATTATATGCTGCTGCCTTCTACGTATAGGCACAGCGAGTCCTGATACGGTTAAGAGTCCAGGCCTTGATTTTTCCCACATTTAGCTGAACTTGAAATGTTCTGTTTAAAATAACTCTTTGTGGATTCCTTCCTTGTATGTAAGATAGCTTTACTTAAAGGCAAAGATTTTTACAGGCTGAGTGGCTTTCCTGGAGACCTTTTATTCTAATGTATAAATCCTCATTAAGGGACACTCTGTTTAAATCTGATCATGGCCCATTTCAGCAAAGCACTTAGCGTGTGCTGAAGTATGCGGGAAGTCAGTGAGATTACTTGCATGCTTAAAGTTAAGCAAGTGCAGCACCGAATTGGGATCTGCATGAGCACAAGATTAGTTGCTACACAAGTACAGACCTTATTACTCAAAGTTAAATATTTTGAATTCTTTTTTTAATCTTCTTAATGGGAAAGTGAGTAGGTTGCCTTGAAACTTCTTTCTTGCCAAATTCCATTTCTTAAATCAAAGCTCAGATTTGAGTTACATGACCACAAAAAGCATTATAAACTAATAAACCTCTGCATTTGTTTACAGTTGTGTAAACTGAAAAACAGACAAGCCAGTTTAAGATTTCTTTGTTCTTATTTTTCCTTTTCTTTTTCTTTTAGTATTTACTGTCAGGCTTGGGCCTTTGAACTGTGTTCTTTCCTTGGCCGCATTATGCTCTTCTGTAGCTCAAGCAGTCAAGGGGGTCTTGTGACAGCTGCCTGTACCGAACTACACAGCTAGCCTTGTTACCTCTGCACACACAAACTCTCTTCAAAGGAGCTACTGTTTTCTGTCAGTACAGTTTAATATGTCCAGAGTGACGCACCTACCTGACCCAGTCTGTTACCAGAAGGCTTAAATGCAGCCCTGATCATAGAGGGCTGCACAACTGCTTCTAAATGTCACAGTGTGGTGACTTGCTCTGTGTATAATTCGGAAACTTGTGTTCTCCCTGATTCCCCTCCTGCTTCGGTGAGAAGAGCAGAACGCACATTGTAAGCGGGGAGCTAAGGCTCTATGTGCAAGGGCATAATAAAAATAAATACAGTGATAATACATCAGGAAGAAAAAGAGCAGAGGTCTCTAAACAAGCTTTTGTGTGCTATCTCCAGCAAGCTTGTAAGAGAATTCACAGCATGAATTTGTGTATGTGTGTGATCATTGGCTTGAGCGTGTAGGCTTTAAAGTCTGGTACAAATTGTATTTGTTAGTATTGCTTCTTGTCCTAAATTCTATCCAGAAAGTGAGATCTTGAAGCTATGATAGTTTCCTGTTCCATTTATTTATTTATTTTTAAATCTTTTAAGTTTGTTACTCTTAAATGGAAAAGACACCAAAGCAGAGGAGGAGCTCTGCCCATCAAAACAGGCCTATGGAAATATCCCTAGCTAAAACAAACAGAGCTTTATTGGACACATTTAGGATTCAGTCAGGATGCAAAGGAGTACCCAACCCATAACAAGCTCAGCAGCTGCAAAGTTTGCTTTGCAGGCATTGTGTAAGAAATTCACAAAATTAAGCTGTTAACAGGGATTCTGCTGCCACATTACAATTGGTAAATATTGGATATGCATAGTTATTTGCCATAAAAGCAGAGAAACTTGAAATAAAATGGTCTGTTAATAGTACAGTGTGAGCAAATGGAGAATACCTCAAACTCCAGTGCAAAATCCATATACTGCCAGCCTATGTGAAACACCTCAGTCCATCCTAGGCCAGAGACTACCAATTTTTGAAGTGGTGTGCTAAAACGATCACAGCCGCTGTGTTTTGTGATCTAAGCCAGGTTGTGTTCATGTTTCCTGAAGTCAAAAGCTTGTCACATGTTAACAGACACTCTCCTCCTAGGCTTCCTTCCAATATTTGCGTCTACAATATTCATCAATTCAAATGGACCAGAAAGTTGTGTAAAGTTCTGTTCCTGTGCCCTGTGAACCCCTCTGTGCCTTGTTTGCGGAGCTTATGAGTCTGCAGCAGGTGGCTTTTTGGGGACACTGTCCTCTAGCTCAAGCTGCTGGGGCTTCTGCTTTGGCCCTGGAGACCCTGGAAAAACTGTACAAATAAGGTTTACAATGAACATCTGAACATTGCATTTTTCCATAAACTTGGTGTAACTTTCAGGGCCTTTACTTCCATCATGATATGTGTTTTCCTAGCCTACCTCTATGCGCTTTTCCGACTCCTCAGGTTTTTGTTTTATTGTTTTTTAGCATCCCTGTTACAGATTATTGCCTTTGAGCAACGTCATTAGAGACGGTTACTTCTTTCTGCCTCATACAACACATCTGAGGGAGATGTCTATACTATAAACGCTGATGTAAGAGCAGCTCACGTAGAAACTTTGAGAATTGCTTTAAAATGGTTGCTCAGGTAGCACAGACAGTGCATGGCAGCACAGGGGAGCTTGGTGGTGGGTGAGGTACTGCACTGTCAGCTGGCCACACTGCTTCAGCAGGGTGACAATGCAGAAATTTGTTAAGATGGATGGAGAATTAATCATCTGCCTCTTTTTTCAATAGTATAGAGTTGTAGAAGAGCTTCACTGAAAGACATCCACAGAATTATCTTCTTCATACCCAGTTTTCTTTTGAATTCTTGATATTTTTTTTTTCCAAGGCAGCTCTGTGTATATGTTAGGTGTTGATACCTAACTTTGTTTTACGTATGCATGATCTGAGGAAAGTTAATTCGCATGTTAAAGAAACTTTTAACACTGGGGCAGCGTTCTCAGTGTTTTGTGAAGCGTCAGCCAGCAGCCCATCTCATTTCAGTCACGTAAGCAGTAGAATTTGCCCATAATTTCTCAGAAATCCCAGTCTCCACTGGATATCTGTCTCTGCATTGCACCCCATTTTGTCATACTCCCAGCAATTCATCCTCATTTGGACAAGGCTGTGGCTGTTAGAGCCATATCGTAAGAAAAATGCAACCCTGAAAGGGCTGTGAGCTAATGACTAAATCCTGCAGATGCACGTGTGTATATGCACGTGTGTGTGCTCATTCACAAATGAAGCCCCTGCAACTCCAAACATAGGAATGTCTTTAAGAGTTAGACCCAGATCTTTGAAATTCACAGCAATGGCCATGGCTTTAGTCTTTTCATCAGGTGTTAAATGTTTGCGGGCTGTGGCTCTGAATAGACAGGGGATAAAGACATATGGGCATGTTCTTTCTCTACACCCATCCCATTTTCTTTCCTGCTGTAGCCCTTGCTGTTTTGCCTTGTTCTTGTTTCAGTCTTTTGATTACTCCCTTTTCACTGCATATTCTAGTATATACCTTAGCCTAGTTTCTATCATCACTTTTAACTCTTGCCTATATTACCATTCAGGTTTCTTGTCCCACTTTTAAGTTTATTTTTAATGAGGGATAATTAACATTAGTATTAGTGTGATACGATATTGCATGCGCTGTTATTCTGTTACAGATACCTTGTATCATTTTTCATTGTTTTTAAGCATTCATTTTAGATGCTTGATCCTGCAAACTGTAAAATTTACTCATTTAAGTAGTCATATTGGTTTCAAAAGAACTGTTCGTTTGAGTAAGCTTTAGTGTTTGTGCAAAGGTTTCTATGACTTTAATTTCTTCTGTGCATCTGTTTTCCAGTCGTCTTGTGTCACTAAGCCTTGTCTCATAACTTCTCCCAACCTCAATGTCTTTTGTGGGTTGTATGTTGTTGTTTTTTGTTTGGTTTTGTTTGTTTGTTTGTTTGTTTTGTTTTGTTTTTTTAATGTTATAGAGAGAKATATATATATATATAAAACTTCCCCTAGATTTCTTACTTCATCTTCTTCTGTCATTGTCACCATCCTGGTTTTGTGTGAAATTGCTTTGCTCCTTCAAAAGAAGCCTGTTGGTAGTTTCCGGTAATAACTGTAAAGTAATCGTTAAAGCAAATAAGGGCAGTTTGACAGCAGTTTGTTAGGGATGAAAGACAATTGTAGTCTAAAGGGAGACCTGCAAGGCATGACATATGGTCTAGGGTGTTAATCTGCAGATGGCCTATGCTATGCAATGGAAATAAGGTCTCCTTCCATTAAAATCAATGGCAAAAATTCGGTTTACTTAAATGGGAGAAGTAGCACATCCACAATGTGTATTTTGTATAATTACACACATCAGAGTAGAGTAACTCAGACTCAGTCAAACTTCTGTTTTAACCTTTTGAGGAAGGTATGTATTTTCCAGTGCAGTGTATAGGTGAAGTAGTATGATAAGATTATTGGTGGCTCAGCTGGGAGAGTGTGGAGGCGAGCAGCGAGGTTCCAAGCTGTGCTCCTCCTTTTCCAAAGTCCCCAAATATCTTCTTGCTCCACTCAGTCATTCCTCTTTCCCTCTTTCTCCCTCTCATAAATTTCTCTTTTGTAAGAGGAAGAGGAAGGCAGGCTTTTATCCAAAGCAAGTAAATAGAGCAAAGTCTGCAAAGGCTGGTCATGGAGAAGAACGCTAACTTTGACAGACAGTTCAGGTATTGTAGTCCTCAATTTTTTAGGACCTGAAAGTGGAATATATGTAAGAAATTAAGCAATTGGTTAAGGATAAGTGTTGGTGAGAGGCTGTGTTGGAGCTGTGCCTACCTTGCTTCAGTTACATCTGTCAGCTCCAAAATAATTCTTCACACTTTGTATAACCCTGTGCCCACAAAACGAATTGCACAATAGAAGGCTTGATTGAAATCAATAATGACATAAGAAATCTTTCAGGCAATCTAAGCTTCATCAGTCCGTGTGGGGAGAATTGACCAATCTTTGTTTTGCTGTTCCCATAGAACACTGAAGGTTATGCATTTGCAATATTGAATTTTATATTCTGTGTCCCTCTAAATCAAATCTGTATTTAGTTCAAAATGCCAGTGTATCTTTAATTGGAGAGCAATAACCTTTCAATAACCTTTGTTGGGATTTATGAATGAATTTCTATCTCAAGGCAATACTTTATTTAGCTGTTGTACATGGTTACAGCCCTGGGCTGGGTCCACAGCTAACACTAGTGGCTGGGACACCTGGAGTAAATCTTAATAGCATCAGTAGGAAAGACTGATCAAAGTTTCAGGTCATTTGCAGCCTTGTGATTCCTTTCTGTGTATCAGGAATTTCTTACTCTCTGCCTTCTTTCTTTTTTGTTTGCAATGTTTTTCTTCATGGTCAAAGAGGAACTGTAGCCTCCCAAGAGGTAGAGAAAAAATGAGGAAACTCTTTAGTGACTAGCATGAGCAGATGACTGTTTCGATAATGAGCTTCATTAAATATGGTGCAAATAGTGGTGTAAATGCCTTCGTCAGTCAAGTGTCCCTTTAGAAGACTTTGGAGCCAGGATATTTCCTTTCATCATCAAGGCTTTGTTGAGGTGCACTGTTGATTAGGAACACGAATGTCAGGCTGTCAGTGTGCTGAGTTGGGAAAGCCTGTCTGAACACACTCCCAGCAGGAAAATCATTGAGCTACACTTAACAGGTGAAATAATGTGGGAACTGAGAGACAAAACCACTGTTAATAGAAGGCAGCTGACTGGGGAAGAATAATGGCAAAAATCCTCATTATTATTATTTGTTTCGTGATAGATTTCGTCTTTTCTCACTGCATAGTAAGTGTCTTCTGAGGAAAGACAGTGCACAGTAAACTGAAAGTTCACTTTCTGCACCTTCACTGAGACTCTGCACCAGTCACTCTTGCAGACACTTGGGATGCTCTAAGAAAGCCTTTTTGCAAGGTGTTTTTCTCCATTATATATTTAGCAGGTAGATTGACTGTCCTTGCAGAGAGTTAGTGAGTACTATGGATACTGCTGCACTGTCTGGCTACTCACTAAACTTACACATGAGGATGAGTCCTGAACAATACAAGGTAGTAGGACTTAAGAGTCTTTTAAGGTCAAGTCCAGTAATTTAAAAACAAAAACCCTGTTGTATGGCTTTGTGATTTTCACTGTGTGTCAAAAAAGAATGTCCCACTAGCTGTAATTATTTCTTAAAAGAAAAATCAGGTGGCACAATTTTTCTAACACAGGGTCATCAAAATGCACACCTCAGTACTGAGTCAAGATGGTGTGCCTGGTGTCGGTGCAATTGCTCCTGGATGTATTACAGTATACTTAAAGATTGTAAGGCTTATCTACCCATGGCTGGCAGGGCAGAGACTCCCAGTCTAATACTCACCTGTGCTGTCACATTCACAGGTTACTATGTTATTTGGAAGTATTGGCTTATGCCTAAAAGCATTTCTTTTCCCTGTAATGCAGTTAGAACCAAAATTTGTCCTTGCAGTTGAGTTAGTTAGAAATATGAGCTATTGCAGGCCAGACCACGGTCAAGTGTTGCTTATACTAAGATCCTTTTATGGGATCTTTAATACAGATGTCTTAATGTCTGCTTGCTGCTTCTGATTTCTTTGGTTGTGTTGGCCCCTATGTGTACTTCTGGCCTTGTCATTTATTAGATTTCTAAATAACAAAACCTCAAGTGCAGACAGCAATTTGAACCATTAGGCCATGTGCATGGCAAGATAATGGCTGCAGTGCATGTGAAGTGGAGGGGACTCTATAGTCTTTGTAAGATACCCAGAACATGATGGCTGAAAAATCCTTCTCGTTAGATCACCCTCCACCGTCTGTGACAAGCATGGCAGCTGTGGTGCTTTGCAATGGCTTCCTACATCTTCCCAGTGTGTGTTCCTGATTACACCGAGCCAGGCAGAAGCACATGTAGACAGTGTAAAAGGCCTGGCTGCTCCAGTGCTCGCTGTGGCAGGTATGCTGCGCTGTGACGTGATGTGGCCATGGTACTGACAGTTGTGGCAGTACCGGTGGGGTGGACTGCTCCGAAGGATGAGGGTTTACACAGCAGCTTGGTTTTGGAGCAACATAATGGTGTTGGCTTTGTGCATGTTTAATGGAACAGCTTCTTCAAATGGCTTCTGGCCCTTATTTTAGTGATTTTTAAATAAAAGTTTTCCTTTTAAGAAAGGATGTTACTGGTTCTTTTGAATGCACCTATTCGCAGAAATGGTTTTCATTCTTCATTCTCACCTGCTTCCTCCTGCCCTTTTTTGTTGCGTGGTTTGTTTCTTTGGGGTTTTTTTTTGTTTGTGTTGAGACCTTTTTTTCCTTCGCAATGTGATTGATCCTCCTTCTTTCAATTCTGCATTGGCTGGCTGCATATGGAACCCCGCTTGGCTTTAGCTGAGACAAAATCGACTGCACACAATTTCCCTCTGACAGCTTGTACAAGAGCAAACATTTCCGAAGAGCTGAAAGTCTAGAAATTCAATCAGCGGAAAACCTACTGTGTGGAACAGCTTTGCTAGTGCTACAGCTCCCTGCTGGGTAGAAAAGCAATCCAGTTACAATAAATCCTTAAGAGTGGAGTCATTTGGGTAAAAGGAAAAACAAAAGCTGGTTTATACAAACTGATTGAAGTCAGACGTTTTGACTTCCCATTGAAAAAGGAGTCAAGGCCCAGGCTCGCTTGGTAATTTAAAGGGGAGATTGGCTCCTTTCATCTTTCTCTGGGGCAGCGTTCTTAATATTTTGCTTGTGGAAGAAATATAAAGAGTTTTCAACTTAAGTTAAAATATCTACTTTGATATCAATATTGATGCTATAGCTGACTATAAAACGAGTTGGTCCTGAATGCTCCGGCAAGAGGTGAAGGCACAATTCTGTTTCCAGCCACTCTGATTTTGTTCTACTGCAGTTACAGAAATGTGAAACTAGGGTAAAACTGGGATCAAAATCAAGGCTTGCATGTCTTGCCAGGACAGCTTGGGCAACAGTTTGTGTTTTGTTGCTGGTGTGTCATGAGCTTATGAAGCTGTTGATGCAATCTGGGCTGCCCAACAGACTCTTCTGACTGAAGTTAAGAGTTGTGCCTAGTGAGAGAGATCTGGTCTGTTTGTGTTAATTTTCTTTCATTCTTTAAATACAAGCAATTAAAAATTAGCAGCATTAAAAAACATTTGACATTACAATAACAATGTTAACTGAGATGCCAGTAATGACTGTGGTGAAATATTTCTCCTAGTTTATATTTAAAAATTTAAATGAAGGTGGCTTGGGGTAATAGTCTCCTTGTCGTTTTCCTTTGTTTTAATAATTATTTGCACCACTCCTTTTTGTGCGCCTTTCATACTGGAGCATATTAAATGGACCAACGGGCTTGAATCGAAAAATTAAGGAAACAATCTTCGTGAAGTCAAGTCAGCAAAGCAAACTGACTGGAAATGCTGGGGTTTCCTTCCTCCTTTAATGCCTTTCAGGTGTTTGCATAAGACTAGGTAAAACTTTTCTGGGCAAATGTGAATTTTAAGATGCTGCTGTCCTTTTAATAGCTGCGTGGGGTCAGTCAAGCCTGCTGCTCTGCATATAATCTGCATTCGGCTGTCATCCCTCCTCCCTCCCCTCCCAAATGTGTCTGGTCCTCATGGAAAATATTAAAGATTGTATAAACATTGTAAAGGATTTCCACTAGCCTTTCTGTTTAAATAAGATGTTATAAATCATAGCAAATGGTACAAAACCTTGCCACAAAGACGGAGTTAAGTTGGTTTAAAAAAGAAAGTAAGGCAGGATGGTAACCTGATAAGACTCTTAAAACTCCAGTTTGTGTCACTTGCTAGTCACAACCACATGAGGAAGACTTTGTGGACCTGTGATGAAACTGAAGAACCCTAAGTTTCTCTTCCAGCTTTCTCCCACCCTCTATGGGAAGAGAAAGTGGCTGTTGATCCCAAGTGATGCTACTTTTGTCAGTGTTTTGTGCTAGTCATGGAGTCCTGTTTTCTATGCCACCTGTTTAAAGGGGGGCTGTGCCCTTCCAAGGGGAGCACGCTGAGGACTTGCTAGCCCTAGTGATGGGCTCAGAATCATGGAAATGGTGCTCTTACAGCTTTTGACAACATCCAATATCCTTGGTTTGGTTGGCTTCTCACAGTGCTGGTTTTGCTCTCCCGTTTTGTGTGAAGTCTGATGCCAGGGCCTGCTTTTGTCAGATACATGCACTGTATCTGAAATTGTACATAACATCGTGCCTGGGGATGGATCCCTGGCATTTGTGGTTGATCTTGGAGTACCTGTGCACTTGTGAAACCTGGACCGAAAGATCCAGTTTGGTTGCCCAAGACCTGTGCGCTCATCTTTCTCTGGGCTTGGTCACCACAAGAAGCGAACAAGAGTGCTGCTCCAGATAGCAGTGCTTGGTGGGGTTTTCTCTACTACAAGCACCTGCAGGTGGCAAGAGATAAATCCCCTCATACCTTTTGGAGTGCATCCTCCTGGGCCAGGGGAGGGTTTGTGGGTCTTCATAGCGCTGGGAGGCACAGGTCTCTGCTAGAGTATACTGTGGAAGAGTAATAGATAACAGTAATACTTGTTAATGGAAATAGTGGAACAAGGGAAAAAAAGGCATTGAAAGAGGTCTTACAAATACTAGCTCCCGTAGTGCTTCAGAAACCCAGGTGTGACTTTGTCACTGCAAGATAAATTCCTTTGTTTCAGGCTAAGGAACTGTGTGTATATTCTGTGAGACTGGATTATGTTTTTCTATCAGTGTTTCTTGAGAGGAAACTTAATGTTTGGCAAAATTAATCTTTTTTTTTCCTTAAAGTTTCTGTTCTCCTTGCAGTGTAACAAACAAACATACACACTCCGATATACACACACAATCAGAAAACCAAACATTTTCCCTGAAATGGTGAAAGCCGTCCATAAAAGCCCTTCCAAGGCCTTTGGATGTCTCTGGGCATCATTCTGCCCAGTTCAGGAGACAAAACCATACCAATGGCCCAACGTTCAGAGTTTTGCATTTTCAGAATGTGAGAGTTGCATCAAAATGAGGATCTGCTCCATCATGGCAGACTGAAGTAAATTTTTTTTTTCTCCTATCTGTAGCACAGTTCCTGTGTGTCTCAGCAGAAGTCCTGTTTGAGGAAGATATGCACGTCTGAAAGATTTCTGTCTCGACCTTTAGTGTTCAGGGGGACACAGTTGAAAATACATTGATGGTATCTTTGACAGTTAAAAAAAAAAAATTGGGAAAAATTTAAAGAATTTTAATTGCTTTTAATTTGTCTGTGTGAGATTGGAAAGGAATTACGAGTTTCTGAGAGCAATCAATACTGCTGGGCCCCTACTGCTGAGACCGTTTGAACGAGATACACTTGAAAGGTTTTGTGCTCTGGCTTGTCTATAGGTTGGGTTTTTTCTTTGACAAATTGCAGCAAAAGTAACTTAGCCTATTGAATGTAAATTTTCAATGTATGGAAACAGCTGAGAGAGTCCAGCACAGTTATTAAAAAGGTGGATGTATCAGTCTCTCTGTAGTTAATGGTTTGAGTATAGAAAGCAGAAACGTGGTATAAAGTCAAGAGTATTGCTATAGGTGCAGATTTCTAAGTCTTTATTCAGGCAAAGCATCACCAGCTTTAGGAGGAACCTCAGATTGTAGTCCTATTATTTTTTGATGTAAAGCCGCAGTCGTGGTGCTGCTGGCTGTTGTGCTTCATCTTATGTTGGGGCAACTTCGGCTCTTGCTGCCTATAGCGACTTTAAGTAATAGTTACTAAATTTTTGTTGTTTTGGTTTTTTTTTTCTTTTTTTTCCTAATTATCATTTGCTATTTTTTCATCCTAAAGGACAAATTATTTTGCTGTCACAAAATAGTCCCAATAGGGCTCAGCTGAAACCAAAACCAGGCCATTGCCTTTATTTTATATTGTGTATTTTGGGATTCTTTTTTTTTCCTCACTCTGTTGGTATATGTGAGACAGAAGGAGCATGTAATTAGCCCACACTGGAATATGCTATTTGACAGCTGTAAAAAACATGGGCAAAACACACAGTGTACTCCGGGGGCGGTTCCTGGCCCGAGTGCTGCATCCCGGTAGCTCAGAACCTGCCATTTGATGGAGACTGGAGTGTTGCTGCAGTGCAGCCACCGCAGACGCGTGGCACAAGCGGTTCTGGTAGGGCTTCACAGCCTTTCCGCACACTGAATAGTCCTCTTAGTCTGGATGTGTTGGGGTGTTGAGGAAACTTGGAACCTAGATCTTACAGGTGCACTATTTGGAGAGTTTGGTAAGCTTCTGAATTTATGGAATAGAATTTTAAATTTTCTGATTCCGCGCTTTTAGCAATAAGGACTCCGTAATGTTTTCTATTTCTGTGTTGTCCCGTCTCTTCTCCTGACTTTCTCCATCTTGGCCCCGCTCTGCCACTGTGGAAATCTCCAAGTCCACAGACTAGATTTGAGTTACCTGAGCAGCTCTGCTGTCTGCTCTCCTGCTGAAGTTTCCTGCCACCCTGAAATGTGGTGGATGACCTCAGTAATATGGTATTTTACTTACAAAGCCAGAAGGCTTGAGGACGCCTTCCTTGTTATTCCCTAGAGGAAATGATCCATCCCCAAACAGTGAGGCAGGAGAGATAATAAGGAATCATTTTATAAGGAACCACATTTTTTCCTGAACAAATCTGACTGATAGATTTTAGTTCTGGTTTTCCTAAGCTGTTTACCAGTGTGTTTGGGGGATAATTATTCTGGAAGAAGGTGTGCATGGGAGTAGCAGCAGCTGAAGTGGGGAGACTGTTGAGCTGCTACAAGGAAAATTTGTATGCAGATGGAAGTGGATGTAAAGTGTGGTGCTTGGAAATGAGCAGCAGTGAAAAACTGATAATTCCGCATATTGTGCTACAGTACTATGGTTTGTATTTGAACTGTTTTGAGAAAGAGACCACGTGTTGTTGCCGCTGCAGAAGTAGGGCTGACTTCCCCGCCCGCCCCCCCCCCCTTCCATCTAAACCCCTGGAAAAAAAACCAAGCAGGAGAACACACCTGTTTGTCTAAACCCTTAAAACTCTTTACATTTTAATTGTTAGATGAGAGATGCCTACGACTGTGTAGTGGGATAGATTCCCCCTGCCCCCCCTAACCCCCCCCATTATATTTTCTTTCTCATTGTTACTTGTTTTGTGCGAAATCTGCAGTTCACTGGTAGGAACTTTGTATTATACAGACTTCTATACAATAACTGCAGTGGTGGATTTTTAGGAGTTTGTGTATGAGGGGGAGAAGGAATTTAACACTGTTGTTATATTTTCATTTGTTTTGATTTGATATCCATCCCGACGGAGGGCAGAGCACCACCGAGAGAGGTGCTGCCAGGTGTGGCTTCCTACTGCTTTCTAATTCTGTGATCACAGAATACCCGATTCTGCAGTCCTTGCACAGACAAGTCTCCCACTGATTTCAATTGGAAATTTGCCTGCATCAGGGATAAAAGAGCGGGCCCCAAGTTGTGTACAATGATGCAATCTGATCCTCCTGCTGTGGAAATTGATGTAATCGCATTCTCGCCCTCCCCCCTTTTCTCAACCCTTCTCCCTACCAACCCCTGGTGATTCCTGGGGGCTTCTCACCAAACGGAGAGGAGGATGCAGCTGTGTGCTGAAGCAGCAGGGGAGGGGAGGAGACCTGCTAGACAAATTTATGAGGGGTTGCATCCTAGATGTAACCCTAGAAAACGGCTAAGAACACGGACCTGCCTGCCCTGAAAAATGCAATCACCTGCTTTTGCTAAATGAGCAAATGTTTCTTCTCTGTAATTGTGACATTCGTGACGTGTCCTCCTGCATATGTTGTAAGGCTGAATTCAAGTCCTCCGTGAAATGAGCAATCTCATCGCTGCCTGCATTCATTCTGTGCAGAGGGACAGGGTTAGCTTTTTTTAGGGCTCTCTGTATTGTTCTTGTTGACAGTCTCTGCTTTTCAGCGGTGCTTTTGTGCCCTGGCACAGTGCAGGTTGCTTGGGAATATTGAACCTCGAGAATGCTGTGCTTTGTCGCTGGGCGAGCCAGGCGACCTCTCTGATGCTTCCCTCTGCTTTGCCATTTATATGGGGTTTGGTTTTAGTTTTTTCCTTTGGGAATTCTAGGCTCAGCTGAATTTGTTCTGTGTTTTGCGGAAGAAAGAGCTTGTTAAAGAATTCCCTGATGACTTTGAAGTGAACTATTTATTTTCTCTCAAGGGTTATTCAGTGTAGCCATTTGCCCCCTCTCCTCTGTTTTTTCACCCCAGTGTTTCCTGAGCTACAAGCATTCTTGGAATATATTAGTTGTAATGAGTTATGTGGGCATCAAAAGTTTTCTTTGAAACTATATGGCATCAACATCTGTTAGCTCTTAGAGAACAGAGACGCAGACAAAGGGGCTGATGGGGGGAGGGAGGAAAAAGATATTAAATTCTGGAGTATGAAGTCTCCGTCTCAAAGACTCAGGGGGAGGGGAAGGGGAAATCTGCTAAACTCTGTGGCTTTGATGTGGTCCTCTGGCCCTCTGATTCCTTTTATGGGAATGTGCGTGGCAGACGGTCCCGCACGGCCGCCCTGCCCGCCCGCCCAAGCACTCCCTCCCAGCAGCCTGCCCAGCCTGCAGCATAAATCCTGCCACAGCCCTTGTTGCTACAGTAACATTTTCAAGGAAAATGCTGTGTGCATTTTCAGCTATTGAGGTAGGGCATCGAAATTCCTAATAATAGATGTAACTCTTAAGTGTAAAAAAAAAAAAAAAAAGGTTTAGAAGTGAACTTTTTAGTTGCTTGTAATCCTCCTGACCCTGTGGGTCAACATGCAACTGTTCATCTAAATCAGGTTTTTAAATGGTGTGTGTCTGTGGTTTTTTATTGCCTGTAATTAAAAAACATGTGTCTGTTTCTATGTACGCAGCATCAACCAGCATTCAGGCATGATCACTGATGCTGTACTACTTACAGGAATGTGTGGGGACGGGTTCTGCTTCTTCTTTTATCTTTTCCTGCAGAGCCTCTCAGTGTTTTGTCCTACGTGCCAGGGAGCAGAGGAGAAGAGTAAAAGAAACCTCTAAGTCTGTCTTTTCCTCTTGTTGGCTCTGTTTTTAACCATAATGCTGGTGGCATTGTGCTTCACTGTGACTTCCTGGCCCATTAAAACCCTGACCAGTTATAAAATGATTAGTTGACATACCTGGGCTTTGGGGACAAAGAGGTGGTTTAAAAAGGAATGTGAACCATCTGTTTTGCCAGCACCTCCTGTTGACAGATTTATGGATCAACATTAGCATATGTGTCCAGGGTCACACACCTGTGCTTCCTAACAGGGTAATATTATTTAGCAGGGTATGTTTTCGTCCTGAGGATTCAGAGCTCTTTGCAAAGGTGGGCATCAAGAATTCCCTTTTACAGTTGAAAAATGAAGGCACAGAAAGATTTAAGTGACTTACCCTACACCACACAGTGAGTCTGTGGTGGAGCAGTTATTGAATCCAGGTTTCCTCCAGCTGCATAAATATACGTCATCCATTAGCAGGAAAAGACTTAGAGCTATAAACATAATAGAGGAGCATTGATTATCATTCTAGGGAAGCTTTAAGCCCTTGTGCTGTATGAAAACCTGAGCCATGTAGGAAGACACAGGCTATTATCACAAGAAAAGTTCAGAATGCAGTATGTTGAAGCTGTAATGATCACTGAAGTCGGTGGAAAGAGTACCCTTGATTTCAGTGATCGCATCTTAAATGAGCAAGTTATTCTCTAGTCAAGCTCTGTAGCCATTTTCTGCATGCTTGTTTCCCAGCATATGCCTAGGTAAAATCACCACAGTGCACTTAAGTCTGTTTGTTAAAGAGTTTCTTGGTAACCAAATCTATCATGAAAGGAAGTTGAACAGAAAATCAGATTTATTACGTAGCTACGCCCATCTGTCTGCTATGGTGAAGAAGCCCAAAATAAGCAATTTGGAGGAGTTACTGAGTTTCTTCAGGCTGGAAGGTAGATGAAGATTTGTCCTCTTTCATTCATGTCCTTAGACTTGTTCATCAGTATAATCTATATCGAAGATAAGATCTTGGGGGACATGGGACAATTGATTTTGCAATCAGCAAAGAGATTAGAGGATAGCTAGAAGAACAAAGTAAGGTAAATAGCTGAATCTGTAGAGCGAGTTCATTTATCCTTCTGAAGTAGCTTCGAAGTGAATTTAAATAGAGCAAAAAGCAGTCATTTCTTGTTTTAGTCCTATCTAATCTCAAAGACTGATGATCTTTTTTAGTTGGAGATGGTTGGACCCTTCAGTTGGAAAGTAACTGCTGAATCCATATGTCTAATTCATACAGTTGCTTTCAATTATATCATCTCTTATCTGGCAGAAGTGCTTGAAAAATTGTGTCTCACCCTATCACCTTAAAAAGTAGAAGCCATAATAGTTCCAGAATTCCAATAATAGTGTTAATGGAAGATGTCACTTTGCAATACCTAGCAAGAGTTTCTAAAGATCCATGAAATCCAGGGTGAAAACATCATAGAAACATTAATGTTCTGTCTTGAAACTGGAATGATCTAAATAAAACTGTCCCCTAAATGGATCTTCTGACTATCTACAGGTCTTAATGTACCTTGGATAATTTTAATCTGTTAACGCTTTTTTGCTAGCTACAAGTAATATTAAGAAAGTCCATAGTATTTTAAGCTATTATTGCTGTTTTTTTGTTCTTCTATAGATTTTTTTTTTTTTTTAATACAGGATATGAATAGATATATATTTACTAGCATGCTTATCTTCCACAGCACATAGGAGTCTTATGATTCAAGTTAATTGAGCAGGTTGGTAGCTTTTGTTGAATGCATGTTGCAGTGACTGACCACTAAAAGAGGATGCTCATTTACCCACTGCAGCAGAGATGAAAAAGCTACCTGCAAAGAGCATGTTTCAGTATTGCCACTACCTGATTTCATAAGCTGGAGAAAAGAAATATATCAGAAGAATGAAGAAAGGATTTGTGGTTTATCCTGTTGGAAAGCCTGGTCCAGGTGTTGGACTGGGACAAAAGAGATTCAGCTGCATGTTGCAAGCAACCTGGAGCAAAAAGTACCACGTTTCCTTTCTTACTTATTCAGATGTCCATCATGAAGGCTTTTGAGTAAGTGTCCATCTGCTTTGCACTTTCACTTCCTCAACAGCCTCATGCTCGTGTTCCTATGGATGGGATATCCTTAAAAGCGTTATCATACAACTGCTCCTTGTACCCATTTGAGGGTGTGTAACAGGGATATAACGGTATCGGGGATATTTGTTGCTTCGTAAGCCTCTAATAGTCCACGATCCTTTGTGACTGGAGATTAAGGGTTGGTTTGTTTTTCTGTCTTTATTTTCACAGTATTTTACCAGCAGCTGGAATTGCTCTACAGTCACCTTCTGTGAGATGAGACTGCAGGGGCTCCAGTTCTGTCAAATTGGTGGATATAGATGCAGTGATTTCAAACACTGTTACCATATTATTATGGCTGGGAGTTACTGCTCCTAGAGCAGAGGCAGCCAAACTGAATGCATTTGTGCGCTTCACCATCGTAGTTTTTGAACTGGTATATTAGTGTGAACTTTGTGCTAAGGTACCAAAGGATGAATTTCACTATCTGTTGTGCTACACCCATTGTGTTCTGCTATCTCTGTTAGGAAGACCGTAACTTTGGACATAGAGGCCATCATGGCAGATAAAGGCAGTAAAATCCTAAACTACAGCAGCTAAACCCATCCAAGATCATCTATCAGAGATCTTAGAGGAGAAATCTGTTTTCTTAACAACTCTACCTGCTGTGATTACATTATGAAGAAATTTTATCTGAAAGAAGCTTTCATGCATGGTGGAGGAAGAAAAACCCATCTGTAATGGATCACAGAGCACCAGGCTCTTATTTCAGAGAACAAAAACATTATAGAAGTTGAGCTTGCTGCTTGTGCTTAACAAACTGCATTATTGCAGTTGCAATGTATATTTTAATGTTAGTCTAAAAGTTAAAGTCACCTTGACTTCTTCTCCAAGTGTGAGCTGCTTTACACATTCTTTACAGAAAGTTGAATACTGGTAAGTTATCTTTATTATTAAATTATTKGGAATGGCAAACTCAAAAATAAAAAAAAAAAGTAAATCCTCATGGTTGCAGAAGGAAAGGTAAAATATGCTGTAGGAGAAACAATATTAGGCTTAAACCAAGGCATAAATGTGTATTGCTCTATAGTGTCTTTCTATATGGTATATGCTTTAATTCTTAATTGTATTTGCTTGGTTTCAATTTTCATTATAGTGAGGCTTGGAATATATACTTTATCTGTGTAAGGCCCTAGGTATATAGATTACTTATGAACAGGGAAGGAAAGGAAGCTCTTGTCCTAAATAGGACACTGTAATACAGAAGCATATGGTTTATTTGAAAAGGCTTATGAGGGGGATCTTCAAGCATTTTTGAAAGAGAATATTAATATGAAGGCTTCACTTCCGAACACGGAGAGAGCCAAATGCATGCCCAAAATGCATTCTTATCTTTTACCTGTAAGTAGTGATCACAGAAAATTGTGTGCACAAACATCCACTTTTATGTATGTTTGACTGCATGGGTTTGTATGCATGGAAGCTGCTAACCTAGCAAAGTGTCATCTCCAAGTATGTCCGACTACAAGCAGTTTAATTTTTTATTTATTTATTTTATTTTTGAGTTTTAAGCCTGGCTGTAAAGCTGTATTTGTAAAGAATGATGATCGTCTCAGATAACTGAATATCTACTTTCACCTGCATTATCCTAAAATAAATGATACCCTTCCTTGAAATGTGAATAGGTTTCCTAGTAGTGAAGACTAGGCTTGGGTTGATCATAGTTACACATGGCTATGTTTCTAGTCCATGGCAAATTTCAGATACCCAAAGGGGAAGTAGGTTCCTCCCATCAATTGTTTTTCGAAAAAGTCTTTTACCTCTTTCTCTTTAAGTCTGGACAAGATTAAAAATAAAGTAAAACAATGACTGCTTTGGGGTTTGGATGGGTTTCCTGAAGCATCTTCAAGAGACTAGGTTTTCAAAATCTGCTAAGGACTCGCTATATGAAAATCAGACTTACTTTGGAAACTTGTTTCCTGCAAGTGAGACTGAAGCATTCAGAATAGCCACTCAGCAGTTGACAGAGCCCTCAGTCATTCAGGTGAAAGGCCAAAGGGCATCCTCTTTCTCTTGAACCTCTGTTTCTTGGGATTGTTTTTTGTCTATGTCAAGAATGGAACTTTGTGCATAGGTGACATAGCATTCTTGTTGGCAGCTACTTTAAAACCATTATAAAATCTACTCCACAAGATGTTAGAGTTACCACATATCTTGTCCCTTGCAGTCCTGTTGCGAAACACGTTTCTTCAACTTTGCTCTTTCCAAAAGTACTGGAACTTTATTTCATCAATATGAGAATAAAGAGAGAAAAAAATACATGTTTCAGTCAGATGGTTAAAAATCAGGAATTGTTTTCTTGGTTGACAATTTGTCATTCTGCATGTGTTTTACTTGGGGAAAGTGGTGGATATGATACCTTGATAAGAACTTCACTGAAACAGGAAATGTGTGCATATTTTCTGCCAAAATGTGGAAAATTGAGTATCTTAAGGCTAAATCAAAGGATTTTAATGAGATGTTTGAAGGAGGAGAGGTAAAGCAACTTGTTTCTACTTGAGAAGAGCAACACCTTTTAGAAAAATGTTAATTAACACAATATTGACTGTGATGTAAGACAGAGAGTAGGGGGGTCCAAACTTTAAAAATGTGCTTCTTATCATGATAACCTACCTAAATCAAAGGTTATCCTTTGATATATCTAATACATCTATGGATGTAGCTGTTTCTACTTCCACCAAAAGCAAAACTGTATTTAACACCATGTTAGTCCAAATGTGGGTTGCTAAAATATACACTCTGTTTGCATTTTGTAGCTTTGGCTCTTACGTGCTGGCTACTGGGTGTCGTGGAGAGTGGCATGAAAAGGCAGAGCCAGGACAGGTAGAAAGAGTCATACTGATGACCAAGATTAAAGGAATCAGTGGGCATAGGGGCTTAGGAGGTAGGGCTAGGAGATGTGAGTGCAAATACAACTGCGTAGAGCCTGGAAGGTGAAGACAAAGAGCTTAACCTCAATGTAGAAGCGGAAAGGGAGCCAGCAAAGGCATTGGAGGAATAAAGCTATGTAGGCAGAACGATGGGTGAAGGTTTGGATGGCAGCGTTTTCAGATAGCTGCTGAAAAGGAAGTCAACAGCTGGAAGCCCCGGAGTGAGTGCCTGGCCTTTAGTCTCCAGCGACTTGTATCAGTAAGGAAACTGCACAGGGTGGTTAGGGCTGAGGTTGGGGGTTGAAAAAATAAAATTCCCAGTGAGTTAGAATTCATTGGAGTCTGATTGCATGGCAAAGGTGGGAAGCGAGTGACGATTGCCTGACTTGTAACCAGCTGAATTGAAGCCCTGGGGTTTGGGAGCTTTTAAAGATTGTTTTTCTTCCTCATGCATGTATATACTCAGCAGCATTTCTGAGGGAGTTGCACTAATTAACTCTTCTCTCCACCCCCCACCCTCTTAAATCTGAACTGAGTACAGCAGCATCTATCAGAATGGGATATATGGGACACAAGGTCCTTTCTACCCAGGCCAGGCAGCCAGCTGTTCAGAGTTTTGAAGCAGATGTTTGAGCCTGAATCTTAGTCATTCTGTGTGATTTGTGTTGGTAGCTGACGGAGGCCAACTTACTTATCTGGGAAACTCCCAGTGAGGTAGAGACACTTACTCTAGAGGGGTTCCTGTTTAGCAACCTATAGAAATGGCATGCTGGAATAATCCTTCTACGTAAATGTTTCTTTTCTTTATTCTTTCAAGTGCTCGGTGACCTCATTTATATAGTATTTCACAGGGTACATCTGGTTTTGGTTGTTTCATGACTCAGTGTTCCAGTCTGAAAATGCAGTGCTGTGATTTAAAACATTGTGTCAGGACAGTGATATACAACTACCTATGACCTAAATGTTGTTGCTTTTGCTCTCTCAGACACTGCTCCTGCCGTGGGCCGGGCTCCTGCAGCTGTGTGGGGCACGGGGAGGCCCACACTGCAGAGCCTGGCCGAACGGCAGAGCCGCTGCTGGTCTTTTCATCCCCTCGAGCCTGTGTTTCCTTTGTGCTCAAACACGCTTCACCCCAGTGTCAAATATTCTTACCTGGCTATAGCGTTTGCTTCCCACTAGAATTTCTTAAGCTGCAAGTTATGTTTTAGACGTTTACCCTTTTCTTTCGCTCTAGTCCATTTTCTGACTAAAGCTAATTAGACGGCTGAGCTTTAGAAGAGTCGTTAACATTTGTCTGCATTACATTTTTTTGATTGATCATCTACACTCAGAACTACCAGTCTCAAGGGAAGAGAGCCAGAAGATTGCCTCTCCTTAACTCCCTTCCACTGCACCGTACTGTGTTTTCTAATATCAGCTAATTTCCGAGTGCTTTTTCGCAGTGACTATATGAGATTTATGACTCATCTTCTACAGTTTACTTGTATATTAATTGTATTTAACTATTGCTTGTGGTGTTTTCACTCCATCTCCTGCTTTTTTGCTACTTTCTCTTTTCCAAAAGTATGTGAAACCCTCTCTGCTCCTGCATTTGAACTCCCTGTTCGGGACTCTGCATTTGGCTACCAGCATTTTATTATAGCATGGTGATAAACCAGGTGCCATGCTCTCATTTTGTGTTCCTGGGGCTGAGCCACCTGCTCAGAGTCAGAAATTGGATGCTGGGAGTAGATGCACTATCTTACTGATGTTAAGGCAATTTGTACAGGTTACTGGGAAAATACTCCATTATGCAGTACAAGCTGCGGTCAGAGTTGTTTTCTCTGATGCTTGCTCAGCTTTTGTACTTTTCTGTTGAGTGTGAGTTGACATACACTGTCCAGAACCCTCTTCTCAAGTAGGTGCATTTTGGTATTTATCCAGGTTGTGACATCTGTCTCAGTGGTGCTAAAAATATTCAGGTAACTCTCTTGTAGTTTTTTTGACAGAAGAGTTAATGATAGTAAGACGAATGATATAGTTGCTTTTTTTTTCCCCTTCATTTCTTTCCTGTAAAGTCTCACAGTTGCCCACACCTTTCGCAGATACACATCTGTCTATCAAAGATAATACATGTCATAATCTTACACACACAGAGGAACACATTTGAATGGGAGCTGAGGGATTCTGCTTAAATGTGTCACTAAAATGTTCAAAAGATACTCTCATCAGTTTCAGGATGGATTGTTAAGTTATGTGCTATTCAACGGTTATATTAGGGTTCAACATCATAAAAACACTTTTCTAGAATTTGGTAATTTATAATAATTTGGTTTAAGGCGGAAACACGGGAAATTTGCTTGCATTAAGTTACTACTTTAACTTAAATAACTAGGAGCTAGAGAAGGAGTGAAACTAGACTAGAATATAAAACATATTTACTTAAGACCCATGTAATGATTAGAAGTGAGAAAATAAGGAAGCTAGCTTAATGAATATTAATGCTTCACTCCGCTGTTTTATACTTCTGTCTTCCACTCTTTTTCATTGAGTTACTTGATGGTGCATTTTACATCAACAAATGTGTGCTCATTTTTAAGTGACATCTTTTGAAAAATCATAAAAATTAATGACTTGTGGGTTTTGTAGAGGATGAGATTAATGACATCATTTTAACAGGCAWCATTTGATACCCAGATGCACTGCTTGCTTTGCTAAAATTTTAAGAGATGAAGGCTACCGGTTAGATGGTATTCTTCTCAGAGGTACATCACAAATAAGATCATACCTACTCATTGCGCATTTGCTGATCAAGTTAACAGAAAATATTTTTTTTTTCCAAGAGAGCAGGAGGGAGCAGGAATTCTGAGTTTAGTAAAAAAAAACAAACAAACAAAACAGTTATTAAATATTTAGCATTGTGGGAGAGAGCAGAGGTGCCATATATGCCTATGTAGTCACTTCTATGTATCTCATTATCTATAAGAGCAGTCAGAGGTGTGCTCTCAGAGCTTCATGGAAAATGATGACATGGGGGAATCTGATCAAACAAAAGTATACTAACTTTTACAAGGCCCTGGAAAGACCATCTTCTTGAAGAAATCTGATAAGTTATGCCAACATTTAATGGCTTCTTTTCGTTCACTGTCCATTTCTTTCATAATTTTTAAGGTAATGATTGATATTAATCAGCACATGCTCAAAAAAAGAGACCTTTTTTACTGGAACAAAAACTCAAGGAAACAAAATAGTTTTTGTGATTTGCTTCTTGGAAAGCTAAATCCAGAATGACAGCTTTTATAGCAACATTGTGCTGTGCAGAATCCTAGCATTCCGGGCCAGGTTGTCAGCATTTCTCAGAGCCATTTGGCCCATGAGTTCTAACTTTATTTCAGGGTATCTGCTCATGAACAGAACAATATTTTCAGAGTCTCTGGGCTAGCTATCCAGTAGTGTTTGTGAAATCTAATTTTTAAAATGCTGTTGCAGAAATTGATACTGAAGAATTCCGAAGATATGCTTTTGTGGCRTAGTTACTTTCTGATAACTAATCTCAAAGAATAACATTTGGGCATGTGGAAGGCAGAAAAGAATCTCTGTCAGCTTTTTCAAGATAAAGACCTGCTTTTATCATGATAAAATTGCCTAACAATAAAGCTAATGAATACAACCAGACATTAATTTTCACAGGTTATTCCCTTATTCTTATCTTGTGCAGAAAGCTCCCTACTGTCAACTTCCAGTTCACAGGTTGATGCTGAGAATGCTGGCTCTGTGTTCCTGGTATGTTTTTGCAGGTGAAGTTAAAATGGCCATGAGTGCAGCATGCCAGCTTTTTAGGACCATATCCTTCTTTATCACCATAACTATTTATCAGTGGCAGAGAGTGTTTGTGGAGAGTCTAGGGAGCCAGACTATAATGTAAGGTCAGTGACGTTATGGTGATGCTAGAGCCTTCGGAATGAATGGGAGAAGGCAAAACAAGAGGATAGCTGTCATTGCTTATGGTTTAGCTGGGGTGGGGGGATGGAGCTGGAAGGGTCTGCTAAAAAGAGAGTAAGAATGCTCTTCAGGGTCTTTGTAAGTGGGATTAGCTCCAAATCCCACTGATGCCCTTTATTACTACTTCAGCACCATTAGAGAAATGTTTTTTGGGTCTGAGATAAGATCATCTGCATATCTATGGCATCTGCTTCTGTATTGCTCTAGACGTACTGGGGCTGACAAAATTTCATTAATTTCGGGACTGGAGGATCAGGCAGCTCTTCAGAGTCTGGTATCTGCTTTTCTTGGGTGACCTCTGGCATATGAAAGTTTTCTGTTTGTTGGTAGAACCAAGTGATAACATTCCTCTGTGGGTAGTGAAGGGCTTATTTCTCCTTTATCATTTCCATTTGGAGGTTTTTTATCTTGTTTGAKTGACAGAACATTGAAATGCTAAATATTAATCTACTTTGTAAAAGGATTTGAATATGAACACTTCTTTTTTCTTTCCCCTGTACAATCTATTCATCTCCATTAAATTTTTGTCCTAAAGTATGTCCAAAGCATTGTAAAATAGCACCAAATGCATTGATTACCACTAATAAAGTGATTGACTTCTTTCCTGGAAAACAACTTCTGTGCTTTCATTAGTGTTTTAAATTAATCCTGGTGATAATAAATACATATTCTTAACACCTCAACACTTTGTATATTGTATATTTGTGATTAATTTTTTTTTTTTTTTTTAAACAGGATTTATCTGGGGAAGGCTACAGAGACACTATTGGTGATGAACACTTTCATCTAGAAGGTATTTAAAGAACAAAATTTCTTGGTTAATATTAAGGGATATGGAGTAAGTCAGTGAACAAGTCAGTGTGAAAATGCACATATGAGAGCGCAGTTCTTGATATACTGATGTGTCGTTTGCCTGGCAAAACTGTTAAGATGGCAATAAGGTATTATTTCTGTATCTCCTACCACTGTCCTCCTAGTATTGAAAAAAGTGACCCAGTTGTATCATGGGGACCAAGTGTTTTAATTGAAGGTCTCACAATTTCTTTCCAGGTATTTCTCTTGGCATTGGTAGCAGTAGTGAATATCACTGTCCCCAGCAGAGGTGGTAAATGCAATCACTGAAAATGTTAGCATCGGGTTTTGTGACACTCTGCACACCCTTCTGTGTTACACAAACCAGACTCAGAAACTCCCGCATTAGTTTCTAATAAAGACCAGAGACTCTTACTCAATACATTTCTCTTGAATATGAACGGAATCATTATTGCCTCAGATAACGTCTTCTTTCCAAGGCTTATCTCATCTCTTCCTCTGTGATCAGCCTCTCCTTGCAGTGGAGATGGAATCATTGTTGTGGTGGGAAGGGCCTTTGGGGCCCTTGAGTATGGACGCTGTATTCTGCGTGCCAGAGAAGACGTGAGGTACCTTGAACTTCAGTTGGGCTAGTGGGGGTTGATGAACAGAACAGATTAATTTGAGGACATTCTTGCTCATTCTTTTAAAAAAACAAGGAAATCAGACTTCAGAAACTCCCTGGGAAACTCTCCAGTATAACAAGTGGTTGCATGGGCTGTGTGCTAGATTTATATTATAGGCTAGTGGAAACAATATGCCCAGCTTATTTAGAGCAAGGAACCATGTTAAGCTTAACTTGGAAATTTCTGTCCTTTTATAATCCAGTCATTTGTTTCTGGTGGTAGAGACTTCCGTCTAAACAGAACTTGAAGGATTCTCTATGTTAAGAATGTCTGTCTTCCAGTTCCTTACCTGTGAAATGTGTTAATATACTGTGTTTCTTGGATCCCATGTTTCTGTCATGTCTGTAGTTTACAAAGAATGTTCCCTCATATGTACCTGTAACGTAGGAGCTCAATTTCAGCTGGTGCTTGTAGGCTACTGTTAAACACAAAAGCAAGATATACTTGCCATGATGGAGTTTGTTAAAAGTGTTTCTGTATTTAACTTCACCACAGTTTTCATTTCTGCTCATAGTAGGACATAACTCTAATAAAGGGTGGCTTTTTAATTTTCAGAATTATAGGAGAATCTACTTAACACAGGATATTAAATGTCAGCAAGGTGAATAATTTCATTTTTCTGTGTCTCATTCTACCTTTCCTTGCCTCTAATTATTTCTTACTTTGTTGTGTAGAATTGTCTTGCATAGCAAACATAATATCCAATATATAATATTTCCAAACTAGTCAGCAGCAGGATTGTTTTTATTAGAGTGTAAAACCTTTTAGGCTACTGTAATTTCAGTCTTTCAGCAGTTTTACATTATTATTTCTGATGCGTCTCATTTCTTATGAAGTAGCTGAGTAGTGAAGACAAGATTTAGATACCAGCAGGTGGTCCTTTGTGCACTGGGGAAGAGCTGTTTTGTGGCATCCTTCCAGTTGGGAGGCAGGTAACTGTTCCCACCCAGTGCTCAGGCAAATGCGTGCGGATTGCCAAGGCTTGGTCCTCATCCTTTCGGCTCTCAGACCTCCAGGCTATGCTTTCCATGCTGGGGACAGTGTTAGCCACTTCCCTCTTGAATGGGATATTGAAAATCTTATAATTAACAGATGATACTAGAAGCATTGTGTTAAAGCAGGGTGCTTTCACCCTTTTTGTATAATTTCATACTTTTTACTGGCATAATATTTTTGGATGATTGTGATAGTACTAGCGTAAAATTGTGACATTAGCATAAAGTGAAGCTGAAACATGATTTGAGACCTTTGTTAGGGCACAGCTTGAATTCTGTGTGGCTTAGGTACAAGATGACCACTGTTGTAGCTCTTTTCTGCATAGAAATGTTTTGTGTGAAAGTGCAATTAATATTCTAGAAAGTATATTAATCTTTCCATCCAAAATAGTTGTTCTGCCTTTATTTTGCTATGTCACAATCTTTACATATGTACTGGTGTAACACATATATGTTGCATGATTATACATTCATGTGTCATAAGATAACATCAACATCACTGATAACTAGTTTCAGAGACAGGGAGCTGTAACACACTGAAACATGGGTGGTTGGGCTAAGCTCACAAATGATGTGAATGGCAAAACAAAGGCTTGAACCCAGCTCTACGAAGTACCAGGCAAGTGTCTAATCAATGATCTATATTCTGTCTTCATAAATACCCGGTAGGGATGGAAAAAAATGAAAAAGAAACATTTCTTAGATTTGCAAAGAAGCACAGTGGGTGCCACATTTCTTCTGGGTTAGGGGAAAGTTACAGCCTTCACACTCAGAGACTTTATTGGAGAATAAATCTGAGTTCTTTAGAAGACTCTCACTGAAAAGACAAAGTGGCAATAAGAGAAATAATTGAATTCCTTATTTTGTTTTACATAGCCAAGTTCATTACCTTTTTTTTTTTTTCCTCCCTCTCATTTTTTCCCCCTCTTAGCCGTCTGAGCAGTACAGATAAAAGAACTCTCTTTGCTGGATTTAACTTCTGTGTTGTTATGTAAAGCTTGATCAAATCCTTTCGTCTTAACAGACTTAACTGGCCAACAGCAAAAGGCTCGGGATTCTGGGATTAAGATTGTATTTGGTAAGAGGACTGGTGCATTAGTGCTTTCTTTTGAACTATAGAAAGAACAAAGTAAACATCAAAAGCATTAAGCCATGAGAGCGGATTGTTGACTCAATGTTGCTGCATGACAAGAGGTTAGAACTCAATAGTGGTGACTCTGTTTACTGAGTGCTGTGCAGAAAGAAACAGTTTGACCAGTATTGTCTATTATATCCAGCACCTGCCTTTGATTTTGCTGCTGGGCAAGTCACTAAATTGAAATTTTTGGATTTTCTCTTACATGGTCAGTGATTTCCTTAGATAAGAGACACCAATGGAAACCTCAGTCTCTTCTTATATTACTCTTACTCTGTTTCCCTTCTTCCTCTTTCATTAATAACTCAACAATTGGGCATGCTGGATATAGGTTCTGTAGTAGATTCATTTGCAACTTTCATTCCAAGTTTAGCAGTGCTTTCCCACTGCATTTCAGAGACTTCCACTTGCCAAACTTTGAGTGCTTGCGCAATCTGCTGTGGCTGTGTACAAACTCCTCGTGCTTGAACTTTCTTGTCCAGCAGCTTCTGCACAGGAAGCATGTGTTTTGTCACTGTTCATGTCTAGGGTGAAAGAGCTGGCTGGCATTTTCTCTTCCTTGTCCCTAGACAGAATAGAATAGTAGGTCACAAGAACTGAATGACTGGAGGTGGCTCTGGAGGAAGTCACAAAAACTAGCACAGACGTTGGGAGGTATTTTTCATTTTGTTTCAGTGGAGAAGCTAAAATGGCAAGCAGGAATGGAATGTAGCATCAAACAGCAAGTCACTCTTCCATCATGGAGACATGCAGATGGCTCAGAAAGATACCTGCTATTAGTGTGTTCAATAATGACATCCAAGTTCTCTCTCTGCTCTTCAAGGCATAAGTAAGCTTTTTAATGACTCATTCAAGAGACTTGCTCTGTTTTCCAGAACTTTTTTCACCTCCTTTCCCCAGACCTTTTGGGAAATTTTCACAGCTAAAGCCTGTAGACCAGGAGAGCTTTCTTATCTTGACTGCTCAGTGTCTTTATGAAGTGAACTGGGGTTCCTCCATCTTATCACTTGAACATTTAGAAGCTTTTCAGAGCAGCCTGTTTTCTCCCTGCTTGTGACATCTGAACCAGAAGCAGGAAAATTTCCCTGACACAGACTGTGGAAAAGAGGCAATTTCCTACTTGTCTCAATACAAGCTCTTTAGAGCCCAGTAGGATATAGCTATCAGTCTACTTCAGCTGCCTTTTGGAGTTCAAGGTGAAGTCCTTAAGCTCAGAAGACACCTAACCTATCACCTCAATTAGTTATGTGATAACGTGACTTCTCATGTCACTGTTCTCCTGAAAAGTATGTCTTAAGTGTTTCTACCAACCAGAAACCTTGCATCTCTGTGAGATCAATCTAGACCCGTACCTGTCAGAGGAGCTGCCTCTTATGCTGATAGCAATCTGTTCCCTGTTTCATTTGTCAGCCGAGGGTGATGTCTTGAATATTATTCTCTCAACAGAAGACTGGAGAAGATCCAAGCCTTCCTGGTGCCTTATCTGAACGTGATATCCAAAGTCCTGCTGAAAGTAGTGACAGAGCTTGACCTGAATCAACAAACCCATTTTTTGATATGTTTCCCAAACCAGATGTATCCAAATCCCTAGATGTAAGATGTTCCCTTGTCTGGTACCAGAAAGGACAAAATTATTCAGGTCATCTTCTTGCCCATAAATATTAGAGAGCCCTCCAGCAGAGTTCAAAGCACATGTTGTTGCTGAAAAAAAAAAAATCTGTCATATCTGTAAAAGAGCTACTTGTAGCACTTTTCACACATTTACAATACATTATGGAATTTCTAAACCTTCAAGTAAGGCATGCTGTATTCAGTAAAGCAGTAAAATAATTCATTATATTCTTAATATTATTATATGTTTTTCAAGATGTTACTAGTATGTCCAGTCAGTCCTGCATCTCTTCTTCCTCCATCCAGCGTCCAGGCAATCTGTGGTCAAGTGGGAGCTGAGGCATGTTTAACAGAGTTCCACCACAAAGAGCTGTGTTGTTATTTTTGGCTTTAATAAGAACTGATAAGCAAAAAAGGAACCAACAGTAAAGAATGAACTAGTGATTTAAGGCTGCTGATCTTATGCCCAATGCTGCCAACCATCCTGGACCCCCACACAGCTGCACATGCTTCCCCCCACCATACGCATCCCAGACAGCCCAGTGAAGAGAGCATGTTGGCTTCCACACGAGTGCTGAGTGCTGCCCAGGTGCCCGTGCTTCCCGCTTGCTAGGGCTGCAGCTGCAGGGGAGGGCATGGGGTGGAGCGTGCCTTCCCCACAGCACTCTGCAGGAAGGCTGCTTTCATGCATTGCAAGATAATTCCCTCTCCTTTGTCTCTACGTTCAGGAAAAATTCAGTGAAGGCTTTAGTTCCTGGAGTTGTTTCTAAAATTGGTAACTGGAAGAGTATCTGTTGGGTTGTCAGCTCAGAGGAAGGGTGGCAAGGTATGGTACTTGGGCCCAAATTGTTTATAAACTTGTCAGCAAAGGAAAACTTGAACAAGCATTGTAACTAGTTTTAGCTAACCTTCTATTTGCCTGCGAGACACTTTTTACCATACTTTGATAATCTCTTAGCTGTAATAAATTCATGTATTGTGCTAGGCTGTGCTATGAATGGGTAATAAAAGGCAGTTATTTCAAACTGCATGCTCCTTTCTAGTTAATGCCTTCAGTTATGATGGTTATTTCATTTATTTTCTAAAGCTTAAATAATTTGCTATGTATTATGTACATGAAATTCCAGTGTATTTATAAAAAAAACATAAATTGCATCTTGCACACAGGCAAAGTTGCTTTATCTCAGCACCGTTGTTATTACCTACCTAGTACTATTGATGCAGGCTTGGTGCTTTGCAGAAAATGAAGGTCCCTTCTCTGTCRTGTTCTTAAACCAAATACCTATTCATCACTGACACTGCAAACAGAGTGCTAATAATTCTACCTTAAAAGTGCTCTTGTGGTCAGCCTTCTGGGACGTTACATGGGAACTCTGCGTTTTAATGACTTGTTGCTAATCCTATGCACTTACCATAGATTTGCTATGCCTGAGTATATGCTACGTGATCACCTCAGACTGGTGATCACTTGCTCACTGGCTGTATTTTTTTCAGCTGTCAAGAGGTTTCTGCTGTACCCTTTCCTGCTACTCAATATGACATGAAACAACTCTGAAAAATATCTTCAGCTTCAGGGTGACCCACCGGCACCAGCCACGTTATCTGACAAGCGGCTAGTCCCTGCCTAGGCTGGAAGCTGATAAGCTGGTTACTGTGAATTGGAAGGAGTACCAAAGAACATGAGGGGGAAAAAAAAAAGGAGCAGTGGAGGGTGCCAAGAGAAAACTGCTTAGTTTGGCAGTTAGAATAAAAGTCACCAAAGAACATGAGACTGGTAGGATTAGCAGAAGTTTTCCTGTGGTCATACACAGATCCAGGAAATTATAAGAAGTAGGTAGGCTGTTTGCCATGAGTGGGAGGAAAATCTTATGGCATAAGGCACTTTAAAAAAAGAAAAAAAATTTTTTTTTTTTTTAATATAAAATTGTACAAGTGTTTCTTAACATTAGCTGTTCCAGTTGAGGGGGGTTGGTATTTGGATCAGAAGCTTTTACTTCTAGAGCTGCTGTTTCAAGTGCAGCCAGGTCAGTAGTGATGAAAGACTGTTGCCATCCAATGGTTGTCCATGGCCTGTGTGTAATGAGTTAGTGGTCTCCAGGTGTTTCCAAATGGACCTTTACAGTGTCTAACAGCTCCCACCCATGTTGGCAAGCGGAGCACAGAAAGGCAGTGAAAAGTGGACTGTTATGTCACCTTGGAGGGTGAGCTTTCCTCCTCACACTGAGCCACTGCTGTGCGGAGGGTATGTGCTCTGCTGCCCATGCCGTGCTTGTTCCCTGCATGTAGGGTATCGCTCTCTTTAGCTGACAACCCACCAACTCCTACCAGTGCTGACTAAGTTTTTGATAGATGATGTGTTTTGTCTACGGTTTGAGAGTTTTGTTTGGGGTTATTAATCCTCTGCATTAGACTGGGAAGATCATACCTGCTGTAAGTAATAGTTTCGCATTGATCTCTGTATTCAGATCGTTCTACATTGCTGGAAAGTTGTTATTCCTGAACACAAGCAAGTTGCATGTTTGGTTCAGGGACACAATAGCAAAGCTGAGAACAGAGCCTGGGATTTCCTGTATCCATGTCTGTCCCTTACAATATGACAGAGAGAGGGTTTCAAAGTATAGTACACAAGAAAACCTTCCAAACTTACAAGGGGTCTCTATTCTTTACGGTGGCTGAAGAAAGCCAAATGTTAATTTACTTGTGTGTAATGTATAAAAAATATTTCAGTAGAAAACCAAGGTAATGAGAAGGGAAGTGAACAAGCACCACAAAAAAGCAAAGAGTTGATCCTTCTGAACACCTTAAACATGGAAAGCTTTAATATTATATGCATGCTTGGTATTTATAACAATATTGGTTTTCCATACTCTTTCCTTCTACCTTAGACTGGCAACTTTTTTTTCTTTCACAGAAAAGCTAATGCTCTTTCTGAGTGGTCATTAAAAAAAGAATCAATTAACAATAAGAATATTCATTTACTCTCAGCTCTGGGGTAGTCGTGAACTAGTTTGCTAGGAGGCAAAAAGTCACTTGTAGATATAGCTGTTGAAAACCTACGTCTACAAATCTCTCAAGCTGCTTCTCTTGTAGCATGTAAGAGGCAGATGAGCAGGGTGCATGTGGGAAGCAGGGAATCAAAGGGCAAAAGTACATAGCTAAGGGAGATCTCATCAAAGGGAGAAGGGCTCTTGCATTTGCCTTCCACATCCTGACGTCCGTCTGCATGTCCTGCTCTCCTGCCTCTGCAGTGGTGACTAATCTGGGAGGCAGGGTCTACCATCAGATATACCTTGGCAAACTGATGGACTTGGGCGTACCTGTGAGAGACAGCTGATCTAGTGTGTATGGTACAGAGATAAAGCTGCATTACTGTACGTGTGCAGCAGTATAAAAATGTACTTGAACTTTGCCCCAGGACATCCACCACCAAGAACAAAGAATGAAATATGGGAACAAGTCAGGAGTTTGAAAACAATCTCTCTGGAAACATGATGAATACCAGTGGTTTCATTTATCCTACTCGAAGAACAAAGGTCCTTTTCTACTTTTAATTTCCCAGCAACGATTATTACCAGTTATTTTTCTTGTAGCTTTGACCACAGTTCGTGGAGGTTTTATTAAACATGTTTTTGAAAAGTGAGTCAAAATGCCATTCTTCTCTGACTCTCTTGTGACTCTCTCTTTTTTTTACCCATGTGAAACTAGAGCATATTTCCAGGCAAAGATTTGGGGCCAGATAATACTCTCATGCTGGTGTTCATGGAATTATTCCAGTTTTGTGCTCTTGTAATTGAAAGAAGTTTTGGCCCTTGCTATTTCAGAAGACAATATATTTGTTTCAAATCCCTTGCCTTTACATGAAACATTACATTCATTTTTAGAAACCTTGAATACTGCATTTAATAGGCAATATGTCCTGCTGCAACTCCCGAATATTCCTAAAGTTGCCAGTTTTCTTGTGTTTGACTTGACCTTGACACAGCCAGCCAACTGAGTTTCAGAGTGCTCCCTTTGCTGGGTTTTTGGCAGCTTTCTGCAATAGGCTTTTGTTTAGATCCCATGTGCATGCTCCTGTAAGGCCCTTCTCTCCTGCCCGTAGGGATTTCATATCCCAGAGTGTCTCATGTGAGGATACAGTTTATGACAGGATTAAATAGTTCTTGCATTTCTGGGATCAAATTTAGGAGCCATCGTTTTATATAGATGGCTAGACAGATGTAAAGCTAGATAGATGTAAAGCTAGATAGGTGCCCGAACCTTCGGGCTGGATAGTTTAGACACAACAACCTGTCATCCTGCTGAACCTTACAAATACACAAGCATGTACGTGCAGACTTACAGAGGCAATTTCAGTGAAAAGCATATTGCTTTTGCCAGTTGCTGTTCCAAATTCAAAGTGTGTATCAGTCAGGGTGCTTTTGTGTGCTTCAACTCCACTTCTGCTGCAGTAGCTACAGAAACCCAAAGTTTTACCTCACCAGGCAGAACAAGTGCCCTTTGTTACCTAGACAGATTACAGCTTTTTCTAAAGTCTGCTCTTCATAAAAGCCCAGCTTGAACAGTGGAAATTCTGACTTGCCTCAGATACTGAGGAGACTTTTATAGTTTCAAGTAGCTCCAGGGTTATATTTTAAAAGTTGAATTTCATCACATGTTTCAAGTTTGGTGGAAAAAAAAAAGGCATGATATTTTTAGCAGAAAAAAGTCCCCCCCACACCTTTTTTCTTAACAGATGTTTCATCTCAATCATATCCAAACCTCAAAGCACAAGTAGCAGTCAACCTTATTCTCCTGTGGAGAAAAAGATAAAATGTCATTTGTTTGGAAGAGGTTTTTTTTTGTAACCACAACTAGTTTGTGAGTAAAAGCAAATAATAAATGCAGCACTATGGGGTTGTGGAAATGAACCTGGAGCAACATTTCTGCTCTTGAAAGAGCTCGGAGTCCAGCTGCTCTTGTTAGATGGAAAGTCCCAACCCCCAGCCTACCAAAAAAATAAAAATACCAGTAATCAGGTTTTTCTTGCTGTGTAAATCTGATCCAGCAATCCAGGTCCTTTCACCAGTAAAATATGTCATACAAAGTGCTCAACTTTGTACCAAAAAAGATTTAAAACTGTAAAGGTAACAAAAAGAGAGGAAAGGAATAGTAGTTGTAAAACAAAATATCCAGAAGCAAAAGAGCTGCTACCCGAGGAGTTTTCACAGGGCTCTGGAGGAGTGGAGAGCTTTGCTGTGCCTTGCAGCCGGGGCTGYGCGCAGGGCTCAGCGCCGGCGGGGTGTGACCGAGGGGAGCCAAGGCAGCCCTGAACTCTGTGTGCAGAAGATTTATTTAGGAGGGAGTTATAGTCCCTCTTAAGGATTTGGAGGCATGAAGCTAAAGTGTGGTGCTACAGACCTTTTCTTTTGTTTTGTTATTTAATGAGCCTTTACAGAGAGTGGAGCCATCCAGGTGTGGAAGGATATTCTTGGCAAATCGGTGTTCAGACAAAGACTGCTCTCTGTACCTGCTGCAGGACCCTCTGGGAGCTGCACTGAGCATCCACCCACCTGCCCTGTCCCAGGCCGCCTGTGCCCCTGCAGGGGCGGCTGCCCAGGCCCCACTAGCAAGTAGTGATTGCCTCCCAGATTTCAAGACGCTACGTTTGAATGAAAAATCACAATGACACTGTCTAAGAGGATATTGCAAGGTTTTCCACCAAAGGATTAGCTCCAAGTGGGAAGCTGACTCTTGAGTTGCAAAACACATGAGCTCTCTAGAGCAATAGGAAGGGCTGGCTCCTCCCATAAGCCTGCTCCAAACCCTCTCCTCTTCTGCATTTTGAGCGGTACATAGCACAGCAGGCTTCCGCCTCTGATTGTGGTCTTTAGGCTGTACTATGGTTATTAACAATGGTGAGCAGTTACCTGCATTTGCTCTGGGAATCATTTCTTATGATGAGATCCTGTGTGCTCTCTAGACTTTAAATAAGGTGGTGGGGTCAAGCCTTGATGAATTTTATTTCTCTGCATGTTTTGCAGTATGTGATGTATCACCTTAGTACAATTCCTCAGCCATTTATAAATACGAAAAGGGAAAGAGACGTATGCCTGTGCGCGCGCACGTATATGCTGGACTATTAGTCACTATATTACTTTTCAGTTGTGTTGTGGATCAATTTCCATTCTCCCCCACCTCTCAGAGTAAGATGTAGGGCTCTGAGGATGGGAACACTGAACCTGCCACTGTATATTAACTATGATTGATTGAAAGTTGTCAGATATGCAACTGATTCATCACAGCCAAAATAATGTTACAGTACAGGTCCACAACATTGCTCTCTATAAAAGGCTAGCTTTGTGAGGGTCAGAGCGACATTCTTCCTCATGGGAAGCAATTCTGATGAAATGAATCTTACAGTTCAGATACCTTTAGAGGCCCTGTTATCATAGCAAAGGTGGTGGAAACACGATTTTCCCATTGAACATCTAAGTTAGATGGGAGCGAGTTGATATCAAAGTCTACATTATTAATAACATTACCTACTCAGCCTTCATATGAATAAAGCATTATGTAGTGGCTGGGTTTTTTTCTTCTTTTTCTTCCCTTGTGAATCTCAGGGGAAAAAAATCCAAAGAGACAAAGAAAATTTAAGACACAAAATCCTATGTGAACACATATCTGCAACTTACACTGAGAAGGGATTTTTAAAAAGCAAAGTTGTTACCAGTTACTAACCAAAATCAGTGTTTGGCCATCTTTAGAGGTCTTTCTTCTTTTGCTTTAAGTTACAAATGATCAGTTGGTGTCCCCATCTGTCACTGTTCAGCAACAGAATTCAACACTTTGCAGGCCCATTCAGAGCTTCAGGGACACATAATGCTGTTAGAAAGTGGTAAGTGGTCCATATGACAGTGACAGTTTTCACTTAAGAAGTACTTACCCATGTTAAATGATACAGATAGTTATAGCAGATTGCATTCTGTTAATGTGGCTTTTGATATACCCACTGATCAAACACAAATCTTGCTGCTACAGGTATCATCCTGAACTATTCTGACCAAAGCTTATGCAGATTCTACTCCCCCCCCCGGGTCCCCTGCCCTCCACACCCCCCCCCACCCCCTTTTTTTTTTTAAGATAGGGGAGGGGAGGGAGAAATGATCTTCTTTGATCTCCGATGAGGAAGGGAAAAAAAAGACTGTTCTGTTCAGGCTTTTGGCTAACACAACAAACAGTGTTTAAAATTTAACTTCGCTTAATTAATTAGTAATTCTGTTTAGTGCTGTCTGATCTTCATCCAAAAGGTATTTTGAAGCTTGAGAACTGAACATCAAAGTGTATTGGGTGAAGATGGTCAAGTAAGGCATTTAATCTGGCAGTTGCTGTTGATGAAGTACAGCCAGTTGGGGAACTAATTGGAAAAGGGAATCATAATCTGGCAAAATTCAGCAAACTCCCTCCCTTCAGCAAACTCGCTCCAGAGAGTGTGAGAAACCTAGGTTTAGTGTTTAAGCATGTATGAGTTACACCCTAGCTAGCAGAGAGAGACCGTATTGTCCTTTGTATCTGCATCTTTAGTACAAATCTTTTTTTGGTAAGGAGATAGTAAGAAATTTTTCCCCCCAACCCAACAGCCAAAACAAAGATGCCAGACCTAGACAGAAACCTGTGATTCTGTATCAAGGCTTGGAAATTACTTATACGTCAAATTATTGGGGTTGGCAAAAGGAATTGAAGCTTTAAGGGAGGTGGTGTTGCACAGACCTGTGAGTTTGACTACTTTTTATTCAGGAGAAAAAATGTTGTCTGAACATTTGAGTGAATTTCAGTTTAGCAATTCCCAAATGTCCTAGTGGTGACTTGTCAGTTAGAATCATTATCTGATGCCTGAATGTTTAAAACATATTTTAGTTGTCTATTTTTGTTGGGTTTTTTTTTGCAAGCCATCACATGGTCTGAGTCACTACCCCTCTGTTCTGTGCCTAACTGTCTCCCGCTGGTCAGGTGCTGGCAGTAGGTCTTGTGACGTCTTGAATCTTTTTTTTTTCTACTCCGTGGTGTGCAGTTGAACTTTTAATCCGTGTTGTGACCATCAACGGAAACAGTGAAATAGAATAAAATGACTTCTCTCCATATTTTCAGGCTGAAATACCCATCCCAGACTAGTACAAAGTACTACTAGTACAGCTCTTGCTAAATTGGTTTTGACTTGTCCCACTGGACTTAAAATGGACAATAAATTTCCCTACAGTAAGTTTCAGAGAAGGCAGCTTGATCTTTGTTGTTTTGAAGGGTGTGTCTAATTCATCAGCTTCAGCTTTCAGCCAGAGAAAGTTGAATACACGCTTTTGGCACTGACCCGGGACGAGCCTGTTTTTCTATGCGTTTATTCTGGTGGCTATGCAACAGGAATGTTACTCCCTTCCTGGTCCTGTTTTGCCTATGTTCATTTGCCGCTGGAGAAGAGGACCTTTGCTCAAGCAAAGTTATCTCTGTCGGGGATGTATTTCAATCAACTTTGTGGAATAAAACTAAAATGTGTGCTTAATGGGCATGATATTTCTTAATCCATGGCCTCCAGGAGAACTTAAAAGTGAAATCTGAATGTGAATGTAATTGTTAATTAAAGGACTTCTTCTCAATTTGGACTTTCAAACATAGTTGTTATTGCTCTGGTTGTTGTGCAGTCAGTGAAGAATGTCAGTTATGTTTGTCAAACCTGATTTGCAATGAAAAAAACATTGACAGAACCAGATAATTTAGACATCAGAGACTTCAGGAAAAACAACACAATTAATTCTCTTTCTATCCCTTTGGTCCTCATAGTCTCTGACTTTAAGTTCTGTTGCATCTGCTAGATCCGTAAATTGGAAGTGAAACCCTTACCCTATTGACGTCAATAGGAGTTTTACTACTCAGCTTGGTTGGACCAGCTCTTTGACGCTCAATTCCACCAGTCCAATATCGCTACTGAAGTTCAATTTGAGCTGTTACAGAAGTGCTTACGACTTCACCTCCTTGTCTTGATAGGTCTATGCATTTTTTAATTTTCCTTTTATCCTACTCCCCCACAAGTCTCAGGTTCTAGTGTGTGGTTTGTTGTTTTTCCTCACATACAGATAATTCTGTCCCTTTGTTTCTCGTAGTAGTTTTAAAGAATTGCCATGGAATCCAGTCTATCCAACTTGAGGGGAAGGCTAGTAATACTTCACTTCAAAGGGTTTGGTTTCATGTATGCTAGATGCTGACTTTCATAGGTGGCATTTTTGTCAATTCTCCAATTTTACCTTTAGTCTGCTTTCTCTCAAAAATTACACAGTAATGACCCTGATGTTAAGATAATAGTCACTGGTAATGTCCAGTCATAATTTATCACTGTGGAATTGCATAGCTTCTCCCATAGTTCTGCTTTCTGAGTTAAGGCCCTGTGATCCATCACATACCTTTTGGAATGGCTGTCATCCCAAAGAGGCTCTGAAGTAGTTCATCTTTAGCCTGAGTTCTCCTAACTGCTGTGCAAATTTGAACTTGGTAGCTGTAACTTAGACCTGAACATTCATCAGAGTTGCATCCTTTTTTGTTTCTGGCCACAAGATCCTCTTAATCCATCTGACTAAAATGCTCAGTATAGTTGAAAAACAGAGTGAAACTGTCCTTACTTTGAGAAGGAAGATCATTTATTAAGAGCATGGTGCTTTGCTTGAATGAGGCTTTGAGAAATGTGAAATGACAAGCCACCTGAGTGAGGGTGAAAGTTTAAACAGTCACTTTTCGACCTGACTGCAGCTGTATTTTGGCGCTCTGTTTTTTTCCCCCCTTATTCTCAGATGCAGGATGGAGGTGAGTGAGAAATAGTTTGGCTGCCTGAAGCTTAGTATTCTATGCTCATTCAATACATGCAGCACAGCAATCAGTTTTACCTCATTTCTGGGATTTTTTGGTGATTCCTAAGGAGCAGTTGGAATTATTACCCCCTTCTTTTCTTAGGAATGAATAAACCCCTGAAAAAAAAGACTTAATTCTTCAGGGATGAGTCTTAATACCTTTAAACTGGTGTTCATTCTCTCCCTCTCTTCCTCCCCCACCTCAATTACAAGCAATTGAGTGGTAGTAATTAACGATCTTAGAGAGAAACATCTGTTAGTACACTTAAGCCAGTCAGTTTGTTTTTCATGAAAGAATGGTATTTCACAATTTTTCCAAGTTAATATTTTTCCTTTATTGTCTTTCCAATTTCAAATATTGTCCAGACGCATTTTTATAGTGTCTTAAGGTTATAGAAGCGAATACAAGACCATTAATAATGAACAAGAAAAGAGAACATCATAAAGAAAACATATGCAGTATTTCAATTCATGAAACATTCTGTTAGGGAACATTGTTTTTGAGAGCATATGGTTATTCCCATGAGAAGCAATAAATATACATTTTTTTCTCCAGTCGTGGATTCCCACAACAAGGGTAGGTTTCTCTGTACATGCATCTATAATAGAGCGTTCCCTTTGTCAGGACTTGTTATCTGAGTGGGGAGGTAAGTGAGTATTTTTGCACAGATGATATATTGTACACGGACCTATTTCTGATGGCCTAGACTTTGGAAACACAAGTCTATTAATTCTCCACACTCCTTTGAGATAGCAATCTTGTCTGGTCTAGTTTAATATCATTGGCAGAGCTGAAAGGAAGTTCACGTTGTGAATATATCTGAACCTTGGCATGCGGCTCACTGGTGGATCTCTGTTTACACACTGCCAGTTTTAACTGTCCCAAACAGACATTCTCATTTTATTTATAGGTAGGTTCAGCATGTGTTTGTATCCTTCACGAAATTGAGCGCATGTCAATAGTCAAAACTAAGTATAGAAACAAGATACCAAATACTTATCCTTCTCTTCTCAGACAAAACAGTCATACTCCAGTATGTATTTCTAAATGTTCATTGGGTTTGGATAAGGCATACGAGGATATATGCACAGGCACATAATTTGATCACTCGTAAATATTATTTTAATACCTCCATATTCCCCTTTAAAGTTTCCTCATTTAGATTTCATTTTTCTTTGCTGAATGAAACTTGACATCAGGATGAGATCACCAGATTTCCCCATTTCATCTGAGCTCCAAAATGAGTAACTGATTTCAAAGGATAATTCCCTGGAGCAGCAAGGCCAATAAGTTCTTTGGATCAAAGGTCAGCGAAGCTCAAAGAGGATAATTTCTGGCATACAGTATTTAAACTCTCTCAAGGAGTGTACTGTAAGATGTATCCCCTCCTTCCCCAATAGTTGAACTCTTGTTTTTTGAGAAGACTAATTTGTCAGAGCACATTTTTTCTTCTGTTACATAAATTATACATTACAGTGAAAGCTTCCTATCTGAACACATAAACTGTACATCCAGAAAGGTTATTAAATGTGCCAGTGGAAGGGCTATTCCTGAAACCAGAAGGTAACTTTGTGCCGTTGCTCTCTGAAGCACCCTGTGGACTGGGGAACTCTGCTGCTCTTTGCACATGCCAGCAGCTTTCAGCACAGTGCAAGAGCGCGGTGGTGGAAGGGAGAGAATACTCTGTAAGACACTTCATTTTGACAGAAAAACCCAACAAAGAGCATTGGGGCAGGGAATAGTCACCTTGTGCAGGATCTGCTCCACAATGCTCTCAGCCTAATGTTGTTTGCCATGCCAATGTCATCTGGGATGCTGTCCCTTAACAGGTAAAAGACCACTGTAGAAGTCTTTTGGCCATTATGTACCTTTATATATTTAAAAGTATGTGTGATAACACGGGTGGATTTTTTTTTTCCAATTGGTTGTCCACTGTTCCAATGAAGCTAGGGGTCATACCAGCCCAGCTTTCATTTATTTCACATTCCCTAGAGCGAGGTTGTGAGGGATTGCAAAAGCCCCTCATACAAATGTTTGTATCAGCTTAGTTAGAACTGTTCATGTGAGTAACTGATCACTGGTACACATGAGCCACTGAAAATCTGGGGGCATATTTGATAGTTATGAAGAACCACTGTCAATATAACTGTCCTTGTTATGAAGGCCCATGTTACCTTTTCATTTCTTGTTGATTTTAGACGGAAACAACAAGGCTGGAGTAAGATAGACAACCAAATGTTGTCTTTTGTTTTATGGGGGTCTTTTTGTGGCCTTAGCTTTGAACTTCCAGGAATATGGAGTTGTATTTATGGACAAAGTGAGTATAAAGCAAATGACCCTTCTTCTGATATACTTCAAAGTTCTGTATTGTAATATTTATCTTAATGTGTGTCTTCATTATGATAAACACTATACAAAAACCTTCTAATAAACAGTCCCTGTTCATCCGATAACACCAGGTTAAAAGGACAAGGGAAGACACTGCTGTGAAGTGAGCTTTCTCTTCCTTCAGCTGACCTTCCTGCTTAGCTTATGTTTGGTGTAGGGAATCCTAACATGGCTTGGAGTAGAAATCAAAGTGTATCAGTGTGTGAGTATGTGTATAATAAACTCCATGTCTACTTGCATTTGTACAATGCAAATTACATGTGCATGTTGGGAAGCTGGCGTTAGTATAACATCAAAACTGCAAATAAGTATCAAAGTCAGGAAATTCCAAAGGTTTGGGTTTCTACCTCAGTCCCCCTTTCTTTACTGCACATCCAGAATCTTTTATAGTATACCACAGTTTTGAAAACCAAAAAAAAAAGTAATACAATAGTGTTAAATTTAAACAAAGAAATAAGACTAGAAAATGTGATATATATTGCAGTGTGGCAATGTGAATGTTGTGGCAGAAATCTTAGCTTTTGGAATTTCTGAGAGTATAAAGCTATGGTAAGGGTAGAATTTTTTTTTTTTTTTTTTTAAGGTAATTGTTCTGTTTTAAATGTGAAAGAAAATGTTGAAAAATGGCTAATATAATATCTTAATTTCTAGCATGTTAGTGACTTGCTTTCCTGGGAGAATGCTTGGGAGGTACCTCAGTAGTGCCGAACGCCAGGAGAGCCACAAAGTAAACCCAGTTTGAAATGGGTCATCCTGAACTAGAGGGGATCATGTCTCCTTTTTTTGTAAGGAATCTGACTTTACTGAACTGACACTTACATGAGATCTTACTTACAAAGGCATCCCCAAGAAACGGTTCCTACATAGCATTAGGATAAAGGCTTTGGGTAAATGCAAATGCTGCAGTGCAAGAGAAAAAATGCTGACTTTAAGACCCACATTCTCGCAATATCTTCTATTTTTTGGGGACTAGGCAGGATTACTGCTATGCCTAATGAAGTATGGGCATAACATTGTTGGCAGAGGTATGTGGATGTATAAAAAAATCATATCTAAAAAGTTTGAGGGTAGGGTTAAAAAATCTGTGTATATTTCCATAACACTAATGAATATAGAACTAGTTTTCTTCAGATACAGGGTTTCATCATGTGCAAGGCTGAGTGCCTTTGCAGGAGCCAAAGGCACAGCTATTAAGTTCCTGGGCATTTGTCTTTTAATCCACATGAGAAGCATATGTACCTTTCTGTTATATATTTGATATCTGTTATGTTATAATATGTTGTGATATATGTCTGATAGATGTTAATATTGATGCTTTTTATGACTGCTATTGAATTATGCAAGTGCATAATGTTTTCAGTTGAAACTTATGTGAAATATACTTTTTCATACATACTTGAAAAAATGCAGCTTAACCTTTTTGGCAGGTAGTGTTACCTTTCTGGAAGGCAGTAAGGTTTGTGTGTATTTGAAGAGGGAAATTGGAACAGAATGAGGACTTCATTTCAGCTTCATTACTTCATTCACTGCTGGTGAATGCAATGTGTTTTTGCAGTATGTCACAAACTTCCAATATTTTGCAAATTATTCAACTTATTTACAGTAACAGTTCTGCTGATTTATATTCTCATAAAACTGTGTTTGAACTTCCTGTGACTCTGGTGATGTTTGTAGGAGAGGCTGTGTTGGTAGATTGTCTGCTGAAATTATCCCAAATGTGTAGTGAACACAAAAGCAAATCAAGTATAATGATCCTCTCATACAAGTTTGCTGAAATCAATTTCACCCTAAATATAAAGACAGATTTGCAAATATAAGACTGCTTTGACATTTCCTTATAAGCGTTTTTTCTTAAATATATTTTTCGCAGTGGCTTTGCCTCCAGAGAAGACAGATGGAGTTTGCAGTGGAGATGAAAAGAAAGCAGAAAAAGAAAGTGACACACGCACAGGTTCCAAGAAGCAACTGAAATTTGAAGTAAGTCCTCTATATTTTAAAGTTTCACTGTACTGACATAATTATGGTAGAAAAATAACCTGTGGACCAAATATTGTCCTCTGATGCATGTATAGAGCTCCCAATGATTGTAATGGGTACAGGAGGAAGCACAATTGGCACAAGTCAGTGTCTCACTATTGGTGCTCCTTATGAGGTGATTAGTGAGATTTATTTCCAGGTTTGGAGAGGATCAAATGATGGTCATTCCTCTGTAGGATCTGAAATGTATAGTAAGAAGAGGCATTCGTTTTAACCCTTTATCTATGATCCTTTCGTTAGTAATTTATTATGCCAGCTACCATGTTATCAAATCTTCAGATTGACTTTTATGGACTATTGCACTTGATTAAATCTGCCTACTATAAAAGACGTTTGGGAAAGCTTCCTTAACCATCGTTCTTCTGTGCCTGGGCCTCCAAAGTGAAATAACCCTGACCTGCTACACGGGAAATCCATGGCAGGATCACATGGCAGGAGGAGGAGGATCCTGGAGGACAATGAGTCTGATGGTCTATTTCCTTGTAGGCTTACAAACATCATAAAACTGCCAGACATTGTGTGTAGTTGGCAGGTTTTGTTTATATAGGGAGTGATTTAATAAATATGAGTATTGAAACATGCTGTCATCCAGCTAGAGGGTTGTCTGTCTTGGTGAGGAGGAAGATACTCTGGTACCGGCAAGAAACAGCACGGATCTTCAACTCTCTGCACTCCAGCAGACGTGGCAAGCTTCTACCTTTCAGTGCTGTCAGCCTGTCACAGTAATGAGCTTTGCGTTCCTCAATTGTTATTTAAAAGACCAGGCAGCCACCTTGCAGCATGGCTCGAGTGTTCATTTCCTTCTCTAGAGCAGATTTAGTAGTCTGGTACGATTTATTTTTTACTGTTTTAAGGCTGATAAAAAGGAGGTAGCTTTCCTATAGGCAGTTCAGGTGTTGCTAGGTGCTTGTGTGCCTTCTGGGGGGAGGTGACTTTTCCTGCCTTTTTTTTTTTTTTGCACAGTGATAACTTTTTCTAGGCACATTTTATATTCTACCTTGAGTAGCAGACATTTGCAGACAGGAAAGGCATGATAAATTGCAATTAACAGTGCCTTGATATTTGAACGTTGGAGGACACCTGTCAACATGGTTGATGCCAGAGTAGCTGGAACTCCACCATACCGGCAAAGTCTGTGTTTGTTCCTAAGTAGTTCTTGGCATGCCATAAAGGTTAGCACTTGGTACTAGGCGCCATGACTAATGCAGGGAAGGTTGCCATGGTTCTTAACTAAGCAGAGCACATCCTCACATAAAGATGTCATGTTAGGCAACGTGGGACAGGGAAGTATTAATATGTGGCAAGAAACGAAGTATTGATATTTTTTCCCTTGTTCTACAAATGAAAGTTTTCCAGCTATGTAAGCTAGGAGCTCAGAGATTGGTAAATGTTTCAAAGGTGTAAAAGAATCAGAAACGCAAGTGTCGAGACAAGAGGTCTAAATCTGAGGTGGATGTAATTTGACTTTTAAAGGTGCCGGGAATGTTTATGTAATACGAAACTGTGTTTCCACAGTAGAGTGTGGGGCACTTGGCAGCTTTCAGCCCGACTTGTTACAACTGAGAGAAGACTGCCTTTGAACTCAGCAGGGGACAGGGGGTACCGGTAACTGCTGTAGGGAATTGGTTTCAAGTCAGAAGATCAACCAGGTATTTTGAGCTCGATCATGCTGAAGCTATTTGGAGCTGTTTATTTTACTTCCATACAGTGGCTTTCATTTTAATTGCACTGTAACTTTTCTGTTTTGCCTTGTTGTGGCTCTGGATAATTCTGATTGCACAGGTCTTGAGAGAAAGCAAACGATTTGCACCCAGGTAACTGGAGTCAGTCAAAGTGCATCCTCTGTTCTTGACTGAAGTCTTGGTTTTGGTTTGGGGATTTTTTTTCCCTTTAACAAATGGATTCTTTCAGGCTTTCCACAGATCACACTCTCACTAACAGAAGCACAGTTAAAATAAGGACCAGGCACTACTCCCAGGTCATTCTTACCTGCCGGTTCCTAGGCAGGCTCCATTTCAGGAGCTTCAGGGGCGTGATGCTGTACTGCACTAACTGACAACCTTTTGGTATCAAATATCTGTGTCAAGGACAGGTCTCACTGGTGGGGATTTATGCCATATGTCCACTTTGTATTATTGACTACTCCTGGCATTGTGGTGTACCGCCTCATTCTGTGACTCTATTTCTGTCATCTTTCTCTTCCTGAGTTAAGCGGAGTTTTCTTTCTCACTTTTTAGTGGGAAATCTTATTATATTTCAAAAGCTTCAGGGAGTAGTTTTCTTATACCTTTTTGTGTTTTCTACAATGAAGTAGAAAGCATCTTGCAGGTTCCCCGAAGTCTAGCCCAAGGGAGTTAGGATTATCATGTGATTGTGATGAGACTCCTTCATTGTGGTGGGCAGAGGCCTCCCTGGGACATATCCTGAAAGCTTCCTCCTGCAAGGGAGGGAGGAAGGAAGAAAGCAAGCTGCCTCCTTCTATGGAGAGTCTCCTCTGCAAACAGGCCTTTTGCTTTAGGTAATCAGCTGCTCTTTGCATGTTTCTTAGGAATTGCAATGTGATGTGTCTGTAGAGGAAGATAACAGGCAAGAATGGACCTTCACACTGTATGACTTTGATAACAACGGAAGAGTCACACGCGAGGTAAGCAAAGTACAGCTGCCCCTTTGTGTGCAGCGTTTGCTAACAAGAGAAGTGTTTTATAACAGGAACATTTTTTCTTCTATGAAATAGAGGTGTCCTGCCAATTTAAACAGCAGTTTCCATGGACCCTTCCCTCCTAGAAACAATCCCACCAGTAGTTTACTGTTTTCAGATGTACTGTACCACTTTTTAAGCTGGTTGTTGTTTAATATCTGGGATTAGCCTTTAAAAAATAGTACTGGCATTTGAGGAGGAAAAATATCTGAAACAACTGAACAACTAAACATATTGTCAAAATAAACCCCTGCAAATGTATATTGTTCTGGCTTCTATCCTGCTTTTCAGAGTTAAGCTAACCAAATACCAAGGTTGCTTTCTGACATTCTTTCCAGTAGGACTAACTATACTGTTCTGTTGTTTTCATGAATATTAGGCTGATCTCTGCCTTCTCCCTCCATGTATAAATAACATTGATGATACTTGCTGGAGGACCATAGTGAATGGCTGTCAAAGCATAGCCGTGTGTATTTTTTATGATCAGGATGTCTTCAAGTCGTATTTCCTGTGCAAATAAGAAGCCAAATAAGAGGATGTATAGATTAGAATACAGTCCTTTTTCAGAACTATTTCTATCCAAATTGAATGATACTTCTAGAAGAATGTCTTTTACTGAGATTTACTGCAGTCTGCTGTCACTGATTTTTTTTCGTGAGGTGTGTTTACTGGCTCCCATGCCTTCAGATAATCAGCTGAAAATTGACATTTTTTTGTCTCTCTTGGGTCTTATACTGGTGTCTGTGAAAATTACTAAGAACTGATTGAAAGGAATAGGGTAAATACTGAAAGTGTAGTGGCCTTAGGCACCAAATGAGGGCAGAAATTTTTCCTAGAAGACTGGAGCAAATGTCTTTTGACATTTATGAACAAATTGCCAAATGTGGTGGTTGTTCAGGGTTTTTATCATGTATATGAACATCTTTACTAGGCTTTTTTTATTGTCTCTACTCTGATAGTGCTTTGAATAGTCAAATGAAATCTGTGCCCCTCATGCAAACGTTACAGGCCAAGTCCAGAGTTTCAAATGGGAAGATGAGATACATAGAGAGGGCAAGGAGAAGGCGGGGTGGGGAAGTAGTATTGTATTAGTTAATGTATGGGGAACAGAGACCAGAAAAATGAAATAACTTGCCTGAAGTCTCACAAGAACCTAGTGGCAGATTGAACCCAGATCTTTCGAGACCCAAGGCTAAGTCTTCATTACAAGATTATCATGACTCTCAAAGAATAGGGGAAAAACACACAAAACCCAAACCCACACACATGGGTGTCCTTTACATTCAGGCATGGAATTCCCATTAATGTCAGTGGGAGTTCCATGTGCCGAACGTAACGAGAATATGCTTTTAAGTATGTATACAATAATTATTTGTGATTATGTGGTACACCAAAGAGCTTAATTTGACTGTACTTAGAGAACATGTTACAGCCAAATTCTACCTCTCCCTGCTATAAGAGCAGACTGCAGCTTAACTGAAACCAAATCTGTGCAGGGATTGAAAATTATACTACTCTGAGGTCTGGAGGTTGCTATACTCAGGCTTGAACCTGTGCCAAAAAAAATTCTTTTAACCAAGGGACCAAATAGGTTGATAATTTTCAGCTCTTTACATGTGACCAAAGATAGAAACAAATAGTGTGCACCATTGCAGAGTTTCCCAGTTACGTTACTTCTTTTGCAAGCTGTTCAGTGCCATTTGTGTAATCCATCTTGTTGGTTGTCTTCTGTTGAATCCAGATGCAATTTAAGAGTTGTTTGTGCAAGAATGACTAATGATAACAGCTCATAGATAATCTTGGCCACAAAAGAGGAATTTCAGTCTCTTCATATGACATAGAATTTCTTGTTCCATTAGCCCCTGAGAGACTGGCAGTCAACATAGTGGGCTTGATACTGTCGTTTGTTAAGCAGCTCTGCTCCTGATCCAGCAAAGGACTTAACAATGGCGAACGTTAAACATATGAATAGTTTCAATTAAAATGAATGGAACACATGCTTTGAGTTAAAAGTATGTGAAGCACATTGCTGGATCAAGGACGGAATGGACAGTCTGAGGAAGGGGGCTGGTCTGTACCAGTGCCATTTAGTGAGCTGATGAAAATGCTTTCAGAACTGGTCAGCTCTTCTAAACAAAGGTCCAGTGTTCTGGTGAGAAAAGGTTAGTGTGGACCTTTTCTCCTTCTTTGAAAATTTCACTTTAATGTCTCCTGGATTTATAGCTGGATTTAACAGAGAGATGAAATTTCTTAAGTCAGATTTCTATCTGTAGACCTTGAGGTGCTTTACAAAAAGAAGTCAGCCTTATCATTCTTGTTTTTCATGTTGGAAAATTGAGACACTGAAAAAGGAAGTGACTTTGCCCACCCACATCAATTTCATTTGATTCAAAGTCATTGTGTTTAAAATATTGGACTTCATGTCCAGAGAGTTTCCAAAGGAATACACAGTGTTAAATTAAGTTTGTGAGAGACATGTAGGTGGGGTGCAATTTTACAAGTGGACTAAATGTTTTTTTCATTAAAATGTTTGAAAATTGTAAATAAGATATGGATTTAGTTACCGGATAAAATTTCCCTTGGGTTTTACACAATGACAGATTACTGCAAGAGCATTCAAATTCCATCTTAGTGAAATTTCTTCTGGATCTTAACAATATCTTCAGAACTTAATACTGCTTTGATTTCCTCCTAGAGTCTGTATGACTTATTCCGTAGTCCTTATAATTAGAAATTCAGATCTAGTCATGCTTCTTGAAGAGATACACCCATTATGAAAGCATAATTATTGGGATGGCAAATTATAAAATTAGCATTACTATATGTTATTAAACTACTGCTTTTTCTGTCACAGAGGATGACCATTTTTCAGTCCTTTTGGTGTAGTGGGAGATAACTTTTCCTGTTCTAATATGTATATTACAAAACTTGGCTAATAATGTTTCCCTTCATTCCGTAAGCCATAAGAGGACAATTCATTATGTACTGCAGGCCTTTTTAGAACTGACAGCTGTACTGTAATTATCTTCACACGGATATTTGTAATCGGACTTGAAACTTGGATAATTGAACTAATGTGTTTTGATCCATGAGGTTTTATATTGAGCTCTCTGAATGTAATTATACTTCATAACCACTAGCCTTTTTTTTTTCTTGCAATCAGTTCTTTCTTGGAAAATTGAGTTTCTTTGGTGAGTGACTGCACAGGAATAAGCACACAAGAAAGTTCCTTGTCAGGAGTAAAAAAAGGGAATTTCTTATAGACTAGTTGTTGAGTAGATAGCAAGTGAAGCTCCTTTCAGGTTCCAAATAAGAATGATTCAAAAATGTATGTGATCAAACAAAGCTGATGTTACAAAAAAACATCCTGCTGTATGTAAAAATCAGGCTACAAACAAAGTACAAATGAGACATTTGTACTTTTCTTTTTCTCAGGGAAAGGTAATGAACTGATATTGATGTTTCTTTTCATGCATTTTTAATGCTAAAAATGTTCTTTGTTTCCTACATTAAATACCCAATTTTTCCTCTTATGTTTTCTTTCTTTTTTTTTTCTTTCCCCTTTTATTTATTTTTGCTCAAACGCTCTGTAATGAGTGAAAAGGTTTGAGGTTACTTCTGCATTCAGAACTGAGCACCAAATCTTTGACTTGGGGAAGGATACTGGCTTTTCTGGGGCTACCATTTATCAGCCTGACCCTTATCTTGAAATTTGCTGGTTTTCACTGTGTTTGTCAGCATTGTATTAACTCATGATATAGAAGCAGTAATGGAACCAACAGATAGAGGAGTAGTGCCTGTCTGTATCAGAGGGGCCATCATTTCAGCCATTAGATTTGGTGGATTTGTGCCAGAGAGAAATATTAAGAGAAAATATGACTTTCTCTTTTGGTTTTGAGGGGAGCCAAAGACACCTCTCCCAGACAAGTTACAAAGAATCAAACTGAATGTTTTCTTTCAGTGTTATTAAACTCAGCAGGGTTTTGGTTTTTTTGTTGTTGTTGTTTTTTGGGGTTTTTTGGGTGTTTTTGTGCAAATGTCTCATTCTGTTAAATTAATTCCGCTGGAAAAGCCTCTTAGTTTCCCTTACAGAATCTCTAATTTGCTAACTAGTCCTATGATGATAAGCTACACTAATATTGGAAAAATAGGGTTGTCCCTGTACTGCTAATGTTCCTTAGAAGTAAAAAATTAATACGTGGAATAGGGACTTTCTCAGTCACATGAGTTCTGTAAGGAATGAAGAATACTTCAGTGTAATTTGCTCTTGTTCTTTTYTGCAGACCCATTAGTTTCTCTGAATGTTCTAAATTCTTGCTAGTCTCCTACTGGAGATCTGTAAAGTATTCTGCRGATACATGTGTGAGTGCAGCATACCTGTGTGGCCTTAACTGTTTGCTTTTTGGTATTTCTAATGCAAGTATTTCTGGCAATCTATTAAATTTTCTCTTTTTGATATACTTTGTTGTATTAGCTGCTTGATAAAATAGGATGTGAAAAACATACAGATTAACACTGCTAGATCCTTCAGCCCTGGAAAAACCAACTGTAGCATTCAATAAGCAAGACACAAATAAATCTGGGTATGGCATGTGCTGGCTGTTTGGATACTACCCAGCAAGGATTTGTTTTCCTCTTGAAGAAAAAATATCATAGTTTCAGTTTTCTTACTTGATTAAACTAGCTATCCCAGCAGAAATTCTGCACACTAGAAGCCCTTCAGAAGTTAGTTAGATTCATGCAGCCGACTTCCCCTCTAAATGTAATCCGTTTGCTATAAAGGAGAGGAATCTTTTTTTTTTTTTTTTTTTTTTTTTTTTTTTTTTTTTTTTTTTTTTTTTTTTTTTTTTTTTTTTTAATTCTTATTTCTCTTTACCCATTTAATATACTAGTTTAAAAATCCACAATTATTTTTAACTAGAAATGGTTTTAAAGTACATTTAAGTAAAAAAAACAAGCAAATGATATTTTTTGAAAAATGGGCAACACTGAAAAATCTGTTCTTGTTTATTTTTCATGTAAAAAGGGAGGAAGTTTGAGAAATGTGGGATGAAACTTTTTGTGCAGGAAGTGCCAAGCAGTCTTAAGCAAAGCAGTTGCAAAATCATGTGACTAGTAAAAATCGTAATCCATTGTGCAGACAAGTTAGATTCTTTGGTAGGTGGTCTCTGAGACATGCTGGTTGGTGTACCAGAAAAGAGGAAAATTTAACTAGCTTCTATTCTTGATCTTTGATGCTGAACTTCTTGAGGACAGTGAAATGCACAAGCTGGTGTGTAGAAGGTAAAGCTGTCTCAATGGCTTTAGACAGTTCTTTAAGAAATTTAAATACCGATAACATTCAGTGGGACAGCTTTCAAGGGGAACATAAATTGCCTCAGTCTCCTGGCAGACTACTGGAAGATGAAAATTCTTGTGGGGGTAAATATAGACATAACTATAAAATACAAATTTTGTAACATATATTTTAATGGTCTAGCGCTACTGATTTGACAAGAAGCCATTACCATATTAGCTGCCAAAAAAGGGCTGTGAGAAGGAAGTTTTAGTCACAGTTCAGAACTTGTTGACGAAGACCATTCCTACCAGATCAGTGCTTCAGGAATTTGTATGTTATAATTGTGAAGCAATAACTGGAAAGCAACAGGAGGTTCAAGCTGCCTTGTAGCTGATGCCTACTCGGCCAGGACCTTGGTAGATGACAGAGTAGCGAATGACCCAAGCAGACTTGTTTGACCGAATCAGAACTGTCAGTTTGCTAGAATTCCCAACCCCAAATTAGAACCACAAGTAAATGAATCCTATAATAAAAATGTTGTTGTTGGTATTTAAAAGATCAGCACAAGCATTAAGTGGTTACTTGTGGATATCCCTAACCTCGATCTTGGTATATATCCAGTCTGACGACCACGTTCGTTCAGTGCCAGAATGCAGAGCAGTTCAGATCGTCGTGGAGGAAGCTGGGTATTAAACATGTAACGAAATGCAAAGGCAGCAGAGTATAAGGCCACAAGGTGTCCTGATACCTCTGTGCAGCCTCTTAAACTGCTTGGAGCCTGGACATTAATTTGGGTTAATTTGGGCCTGTTTGGCTGAGAGATGTAAATTGTCCTGATGTGATATGTGTGTGCACATATTTCTGACTTGCCAAGTATGCGTCACACAAATGCTGCATCGGGCCTTCCTTGACAGCGTTTGGGAGTACTTTTTAAACTGCTGAGTCAAGCCGCTTGTTGAGAAAGACCCTCACAGAACACAAGGGGCAGATTGTATGCCAGTTAGCAAGTTAGACCTCATCACAGGAAAAAAATCATGTAAAAGGACAGTGGGAGTAAAGACTTTTTGTCTTTGCCTGTTGAAGTTAAAATAGACTAGATGATCAGCTTGTACAAACATCTGGCGTAGCTGAAAAAAGGCAGGGGGACAGATTATTGTGAATGAGAGAGTTGATAATAACCTCTTGATAGTAGCCTTGTGTGGAAAGATGCCACGTTGGCTAACCAACACTTGTTAAGGAATGTATGGGAAAGGCTCCATTCACCAAAGTGCTGAGTGTATGAAGCCCTGTTAAGAATAAATATGGTGCTTAAGTATTCTGCTGAAGRGGAAGGTTTGGCTTATCGAAGTGTAGGATTATAGCACAATGCTCCTAGAACGTAATTTATGGAGGGTGTATAAAACAACAGATATGTTTTGTTTGTCTATGTTCTTGCTTGGTTGGGTTTTTCTCTTTCTCTTTAGATGAAATAAAAATCCAGCCCTTCAAGCTGGCTGTCAGATATGGCTGTGTCTATTTAGAGGTCTGGCTAGCTTTCAAATTAGGGTGGAGTGTGAGAAGTGAGATGTGTTAAAGAGCTGTGAGGTGTCCACCAGATTGTCACTGAGCAGTCTTTCCCTCAYTGGAACTTTAGACGGTGGTTCTTGTCAAGAGGATGGAAAGCAACTACTGACATGGTAGTAACAGCCCATATATAGAGACTCTTGCGGCAATGGTAGAAAAAACATGTCAGTGGGGAAATAAAGGAGAGACTGCAAATTCTGCTCTCTTTTTATGAAKATGTTGTCTTGAACTCACAAGTCTGGAGAAATTCCACTGAGTGCAGAAAAGTTAGAGAAGGTACATGTTAAGTGTAAGGTAAAGTCTGGACCCTCTAGGATTTAGTTATTCATTCTGCTTATTGAGCTGGAAAATAAGCTACTGTAAAGTCATTTGTCCTGGCCATAAGGTCAGTATTTTCCTAAATTCTGTGTGAGTAGAAATTAGTATTTCTGTGTCACCTTTAAAGCTGGTTAGATAATGAGGACTGTGTGGTATATTGACTACTAAAGTGCTGGGACCCATTAGGGCATACTGGACTTCGAGCTGCCATTGTTAYGGGCATGACCCTGGGCAAAGGAAAAATTGTAGAGGTTTTGAATTTTTATAGACCTGACTCTTAATCCTCAGAACCAGTTATACTTAACAAAAGATGATTTAGATATTTCCTTTGTGCTCACAGGCATCTGGAAAGAGCTTAGGTACTAGGATAGATAAAGGAATAGGAAGACCAGCATGGAGAAAATCTCAGATATACATTGAATGGGATCTTTATAGCCTACGATGATCAGTATGCTTTGGCATTAGGTTGGTGCCCAAGATCAATTTGGGTGAAATCCCTTTGAGGAAAAACAGTGAGCCAAGAGATCTCCTTTTCATCCTGGCAATTTAAGGTAGTACCCTATTTGAGCCTGGCTGGATTAGATCAACCTGAGAGACCTTTGAGCATCGCCAGTTACTAAACAGTGTTTCTTCTGTTTGAAACAATTGGCTTATTAAAATTGGCTAGTGTTCTTTCTGATATAGCCAGACACGTAAGCACTTGTTCACGTCCCATTGCCTTCAAAGACATGTGTGAAGAATGTTCTGTAATAGGCCTGACTGGATAATCTCTGCTGTTCAAAAATGTAAGTTTAGAACTGGTTTGAATTTTGCAAAATAAGCTAGACCTCAAAACATATATGGTAGAGTGACATTCAGACATCATTTATTTCCAAACCTGAGGTTTACAGTTCTGCCACTTCTTTTACTGGCTTTCCTCTATATAATCAACCATTTAACTATCCCAAGAAAAAAACCCAAGAAGTAGTAAGACTGTAATGTCCAAGATTTTCTTCAATTGCTGTATTTGTTTTGGTCACGCGAACTCAATTTTTAGTGCAGTAGGAATGGTTATCCCTGGGTTCTGTTGAAATCAAAGAAAAGAAAAGGCAGAACACAATTTTGTTGATTCACAGTTTGGGAAACCTGAATACCTTGTGCTGTTATTATTGTTTTGCTCTGGTTTGCCCCATTTTGTAAATCTTACACCATTTGATGAAGATTGTAAGGTTCTGTGCAAGTTCAGCCCTTTTAAATCCAGTGACTTCTGAGGATATTTCAGCATTTAATAGTCCCAAGTCCAAAATAGTTGTAAGTATCAAAGCTGTAGGTTTCATACCATTTTCACAATAGTGTGTTTTTTGTATTTCAATCCAACTATAGGATATTACCAGCTTGCTTCATACCATCTATGAGGTAGTTGATGCATCAGTAAACCATTCTCCTAGTTCCAGCAAAACTCTGCGAGTGAAACTTACTGTGGCACCAGATGGCAGCCAGAAGAAAAAGAGTATCTTGTTAAATCATACTGGTAAGGATGTGCAATTGRCCATTGGAAAAAATATGAAAAACTTCAAGAATCCCTTAAAAATCCATCTTCGTATTTTGTTAATACAAATAAATAAGGCAAATAATTATGTGGATATTTTAAACCCCATGAACCTGCTTTATCATCTTGGGTGCAAAATTGCCTACCCTCCTTTCAGTGTCTCTTAAGCAAATTAGGGTTCCCTCTCCTGATTGATTGTTTCTTTTTGGAAGCAGCAATAACCCACATGTTGTGTAATTTCTTTGTGTACTGCAAGGCAGATTTAAGGCCTTTTCCACTTGTACCACTTTAACTCTGCTGATATTACAGTGCTCAGTTTGTGTGGGAACAGGTGTAGTGGTATAAAATGTTTTTTGCAAGTACATAGCTATCACTGCTGCTAGATAAGAATAAATAGTTAAGCATAGGTAACCTTTATGAATCTATGCGTAAAAATTGCATTTTTCTGTACTGGCAGAGTCTGCCATTATAAAATGGCTTATTCACCTTATATTCACTCTAATGATAGTTGTATCAGCATAATTACCTCAGTAGGTAAAGTAGTACTAAATTAAAATACTTAAAAGTATTTAAAGTAATACTTCAGTAGAAAATGTGGGCACCGTATCCAAAAGGAGAGCCCTGTTACCTCAGTTTTAATATATACATCCACTCAGTCAAGTGCAGACATAAGCAAATTTGCACTGCTGGGGAGCTATGTGATGCGCTAGTACAGCATCAAGCTCCCAACTACCAAGTCCTCCTGAGGGACAAGTATATCAGTTTGAATGTGGCTCCATTTAACCTGCCACAGGTTAACTAGCCTAACCCTGACTAACGTCCTACAGTCAAGGTTACGTCTGCCTAAAATCTGTCCTGCCAACAAAAGCTCTTTTGAGAAGGTTACACGAAATGATACATTGCATCTTGATCTACCGACAAGAAAAAATGTATTTGCAATATAGCATGTTAGTTATGATCAGCAAAGACAGTAATGTGAGAATAATGTACTTTCTCTTGTTGGCAGATTTGCAGGGTGCCAGGCATAGAGCTGAAAGCAAAGCTAATGAAGAAGTAAGAAGCTCTGAGAAGAAGCAGCGGGCTTCTCTCAGGTAAGGGGAAAGAACCCTGTCTCCTGGCAGGCACTGGGTACCTCTGAGGAAACTTCAACCACTGATTTCTTGCTTGCTTGCTTGCTTTATTTTTAAAAATTATGTTAAAATAGAGGAATTACAGGATTTTTCCCTGTGGAACCATCAGCAGATTCCATGGGTAGATACTTTGTATATTAAAACAAACACCAATAAAGCAAATCTGTAGCACCCATTACTCAAATTTTCTTCTTCTGTTGGCTCTTTGGAGGACATGCAATGTCTTTTTAGATGCCATCTGCAAATATTGTGACTACTAGCGGAGTTTATAGCACTGCCTTTTGGCTAAAAGTGTCCTAAAACCTTTTCATCTTCATAGAGGCCAGCTCCTGCCTTTCTCTGTCCTCCTTCCAGCCCATCTTTTTCACTGGTCAATTCAGTTAGCTCCAAGCTTTATTAAGTCAATCTTGTTTACCAGGTCATAACCAGACCTGCTTCTCCTTACCACCTTTCCTCCTAAAGGAAGCAGCTTTGAGCTGGCACTGGATGTACAGTATCTAGCAGAAGGAGGAAAGAAGGGAGCTTGCAGCAGAGYAGCAGACAATCAGCTTTACAGCAAGTGGTCTACATAGGCTATGTCCTGCAGAGTAAGTGACAACCAAGAGCTTCCATCACACTGCCTGCTCCATGCTCCATTCTGCTGAGGTGGTTCTGGCTTATAGCAACTGTGGGGTGGCTCAATTCCACTTACAAAGTGTGTTTGTACATTTGGTAGAAGAAATAAATTCATCTCTTTCTTACCTCACAGTGACTTAGCAGAGTGGCCATCTCTGCTGACTCCACCTGCCAGAAACCATGCTTCCCTGCTGCCACATCAGCTTTAGGTCAACTTCTCCCTTACAGAATGTTATTAGGTAGTATCCATGTAGGAATTAGCCTGCTTGCTTAGAACCAGTATAATTAATGTAATCTTGCAGGAAAATTGGGATAACTTTTTTTTTTTCCCCCATAAGTTTCAGAATACATTTCACCACTTGAAAAAATACCTGTCTGTTGTCTTTCAGTGGAATCCAGCCTGTGTGACTCAGAGTGCATCCGTTTCCAATAAAGCACAAGCACAGTGGTTTCTTTTATGAAGAGCTGTAGGTACACTTGCAGCCATCTACAGATTAGATAAAAAAAGGTTTTTAGTTCTTCCCTAACAGAATGTACAATATTATTTTGGATACCAGTCCAGAAAGGCCTTTTTCCTCTGAAAATGTGTAATCATGTGTATCTATCCTGTTATCATGAGTTCTACCTACCTGATAGATATTACCTGCATTGAACTTCAGAGTGTGTGATAATCATTTGCGATGTATTTTTCAAGTATTAAAATTTTTTACAGCTAAGAAAAATGTTAATCTCTCAGTCACATGTAGGTGTGCTATTGCTTTTCTGAATTTGGTATTTTAATAGATAGAAAAACAAATCAAAAGCAGATAATTTTAGCATTTTAATTTAGATCAGTTGCTCCAAACAGGTCATCTTGGTGTGTAGGTTTGATCTGTTTTAGGATTTTATGTTTCATGCTAAGGCAGAGGGAAGTGTTTGCTGAAATGCTACAGTAATGACATTGAATCATTAGTTACATTTGTTTCTTCAGCTGCAAATTTAAAAAAAATAAAAATCCACTTTTGGCTTTCCTTGGATTTAGGCATATTTGTCCAAATACATAATAATTTTATCAGGAGAAGGAGCATTCAGTCTTATTAAAAATGACAACAAAACAGTGCCTCCCTTTTTTGGATAGAGTAAAAATGCTAGTGAGTTATCTCAGTGAGTAAATCCCAGTACAATCAAATTTCAGATTAAAAGAAGATTAAAATGACTTCTAATCTTCTGTTAGCAACTCTGTACAAAATCTTCTGTGAACCAAAGAATACTCCGTGGTTTTGCTTGCTGGCCTAGATGTGGTGTTCGTATTCCCTCTGCCCATTAGCAAAGGTTTGCCCTGTGTGAATTTAATGGACTGTTTTTGTTTGATAATCTATTGCAAAAATCCCCTTTCAGTTTGAAGTCCCCCTCCCATCCACCTTAAAGTCCTGGTTTTGCACATGTAGTGGTTTTATGAACAGCAGCCATTTCCACTTAAATCCACAGTCATAGAGGCATCAAATGTTGGGGTAGAGTCTTGGCTCTGCTGCGTTTGTCCTTCTCATCCCTTTGGTTAGAGGCTTCCTAGACAGAACAAATCTGTATCTTCAGCTGAGCAGATCAGCATCAGGCAACTCTGAGCATCTGACAGTTTTTGTTGCATCTCATTAAACGTGGACAGGACAAAGAATGTCCTGTTCACACTGTGTATGTTGCAGGGATGTTTGTGCACTCTGGCCAAATTGCTAACCCTCAGGAAAGCTCCCTGAGACTCATATCAGAATCTCACAATATTAATGCAGAGGCTTCCCCTTTGAAAGCAGCAATGAGGACTTGTGAGAAGTGCACACATTTCACAAATTCAGTCAGTTAGGAATTCTAGGCAAGATGTGATTAATATTCAAGATAAAATGGATAGAAGTGTTTTTATCCTGAAGGTGGGAGATAGATGGGTTAGATTTTTCATCTGCTGGAAGCTACAGGCAGGAGTTTTCACCTGTAGGGCTAATACAAGTATCAAGATCAAGTAGCTAGATTCATAGCTAGCTTGCCTGGCATGTGTGGTACAAAATGGATGGTGGAAGAGCACTGGCAGGCAACTTTGTGGATTGGGTATCTTCATGCCATTCTAGTTTATGTTTTGTTTAGTGCAACAGGCACACCAGCCTCTAAAACATCTTCCTTTTACCCACAGATACACATTCTCACTCCCTCTTTCTTTCCTGCTTAAGTGATTTCTCCCTGACTGGCTTAAACTTTGTTATCAGTGAGCGTAGCTTTCAGGAAATGTCCTTGCATTCTTCTACCCTGCGCTCTGTCACTGCTTTATTCCCCTTACCTACTATAATGCTGTGTGCTTATTACCATCAGGATGACACTCCAGCGTGGGGATTTTAGAAAGGGTTTTCATACACTCCACAAACACTTAAGCAGATGCGTTTTTTATTAAAAACCAAACCAAACCAAACCAAAAAACAGTAACAACATTGTATATTTTTACACACTGTGCTTGATGCATGGTTGATGCATGCCTGTGTCTTCCCATGTGTATATGCAGGAGAGCATTGTGGCGCTGGATGCCAGACACTTCAGTTCTCAGAAGTACTTAAAGTTCTCTTTGACAGTGGAGCACATCTCTCATCAGTATATAATTGCTTCACTGTGTATATTTGCATGAATATTGTTGAATGTCATCTCACATGTAAGAAAGGTATTAGAATGCAGGGCTGTGGCAGTACTGGYGTAGTTTTTCTTCACTGTCTTGATGAGTGATGGAATTTATTACAGTAACAAAAAGACAGGTTCCCTATTAACTTAATTTTCAGAGAGTGCTGTATACAGTGTTGCTTAATTGTGTTGAATCAAACCCAATGATGTTTTTTCTGGGTTAACTGTGCATTGTCTTCAGCACATGTGTGCAAGTCCCAATGGTTTCCATAGGCAATTCATGCCTGGCAAATTCAGTTAGCCATGTTCTAGGCCCAGAGATCTTTTATGTGGACCTGCTAAAGTGTAACAACCTGTAAAGGTGAGTCTGAGGCAGGAAAGGTACCAAGTTGGCTATGTATCCAAAAAAAAAAACAACATCTGGACATTCCCTCTTTTTTGACAGTATCCCATGTCACTTCTGGAGTTCAAAGCTGACTCAGTCTTTAAAGCTTACTTGCTTTCCAGGCAGAATCTCCTCCATTCAGGAGACTCTACCTCTATCAAAGTAGAGCAAAAATGATCTCCCAGGTAGGTCAAGTCTTGCGACTTCTATCAAAGAAACTGTAGACCTGTGTCTGACAGAGACACAGGGGACTCAGTTCTGTAATGTCCCTGAACAGTACTACGCTAGACCAGGAAAGCAGTTTGTGCCAAAGCTCAATGGGATCAGCAGCCTCTGGAAACCTGGAAATGCGTTAATAGACTAAAAGCAGAGTACTGGGCGCCATACAGTACAGAGCCCATATTTAGCAACTGGTGTAGGATACAAGGCCAAATTCTGGTCTTAGGTTGACATCAGTGCAATCGCACAGAGAAAGAGCAAAGCCTATCTTGTGATATTGGAGACTGAACTGTCTGAATGACAGGCAGTGACTTAATCAAGAGTTTTCTGCTTATTCTCTTTGTTATATTGAAAATATTGTTCCTATCTGTAGACATGCATTTAAATTGCTGAATTAAATTGTTCAGCATTATGGGCTACAATACTGTAAACCTCTGCCTGATTTTTTTCTGCCTCATAAATGAATGGTATTTCAGATATTCATTCTCAGGAAATAGTTCTGCTATAAATAAAATTGCAAAGCTGAGCAGGAAAAGGAGTTGAGATTGTGAAGCCAGCGGCTGATCTGACCTTATTAATTGTAATTTGGAAAGCAGCAGTTATCTCTGGGTGTCCTACCAACACCTTCTCTTCTCAGGCTCTCTCTAGTTACTACACCTGTGCTGTTGCCTGTCTTTCTGAAGCAGATACACATGAATGTTTATCTGACGCGAGGCTTACCCCAGCGCTTCCAGACAGCGGTGGGAACCGTCATGAATCAATCAGCAGGTTTTCTTTGGCATGACCAAACTGGAGAATCAGTTGAATGGTTTGGCCCTAAGACAGAATGTAATAAACCCTAGGAGCATTTTTATTTGTTTTTGCATGCGTGATGCAATCTGAAAGCCTCCTTTGCTTTGCAACATCGGGGTCGATTTATATGAGGGGAAAGAACAGTCAGTTCAGACCTATCAACTTAGCAAATCCAGTCATCCAGAATTTCAAGCATTTGTTGTTTCTCTGTGAGCAACTCCTGTCACTTCAAAGTGGCCGTTAGTTGTTGGTTTGCAGATGGTGATAACAACTTTAAAGAAGTTCTGCTGAATCATAATTTTGCTTCCTGCTGACAGATATCACCAGAGTGAGAACAATCCAGAGCAAAGTGGGTGCTATCGTCATTGTGTTGATGAGAACATTGAAAGGAGAAACCACTATTTGGATCTTGCAGGAATAGAAAACTACACATCAAAGTTTGGGCCAGGTAATTTGGTAATTTATGTTGCAACCTTTTCGTCTTTTCTTTCTTCAGTTGCATGTTCCACATCAGGGGCAGTGAATTGTGAACTTGTGTGATTTGTCTGTAGTGACTTACTGGAAGGAATAGGACTGTGTGAATACTGCAAGATAATTACTGGTGAAGGTGGTATCACAACGGAGTGGCTAATGTGCTGCAAGCCTGCTTTGAAGTACTTGTTTGTGTAGCTAAACTTGGAGGTGAGCCTAGGAGAACAATCTTTGCATCTAAATTACTAAGTTTAGTCTATGGGTGAGGCGAGGACTGATTTTTGGATGTTGGAGCTCATTCCCAAGATGATACCAGCATATATTTTGTACTCACTACTGACCCAAAAATAGGAGTATGTGGATTCATACCTGGAATTTTGGCTTCTGTCCCCAAATTAAAGGGATTTGGGTTTCCTCCCCTTCCCTGTCCTCTGCCAAGATTTTACTATTCCACTCACAGTTATTTTGGTGAATTTCAGATAGATGATGACCAAGAGAAGGTAATGCAAAGACTTTTATACACACACACACATTCACTCTTATATAGATATGTACGTATATTTGTGTGTGTATTATTTACTAGTCAGAATTATTAAATGTAATTAAACTAGACAGCTATAATTGCATTCACTTCCTTAGGAAAAATTCACTCTGCTGATAACGCTATCCCTGCCAACTGCATGCTACTAATTAAAACTTTGAAATACTAGATGATTAACTCAGCTTGTTATTTCCTAGGATCTCCTCCAGCAGCTCAAAAACATGACCCACCAAGCAGAGTTGTGAATCAGACTAGATCCCGTTCTCACGAACCTGAAACCTTCCATGCTCACCATAGGAAATCTCAAGTGCTGGATCCAAGCCACATCAATCTGGCTGACAGTTCGTATGCCAAGATTGCAGAAATCCAACAGAGGCTCCGGAACCAGGACTCAAACAAGCACTTTGTGAGGTCTCCCAAGGCCCAGGGCAAAAACGTTGCCCCTGTGCATCCTGGAAGGGCAGTTAGAAATAAACCTTTTCAAGGGGCGCCCATGCCAATGGCTTCCCCAAGTGCACGGGTGGGCCAGAATCTTCCTTACCTCCCCTTGCAATCTCAACAGGTTCACAAGAAGCATAAGCAGAGGGCAAAGGAGAATCACCAAATGTGCAAAACCTTCCAGTCTCCAGGGACAGTTGTGGAAAAGGAACATGTGAGAGACCTGCCCACAGTCATTTTATATGAAGGCCAAGTTGGACAAATGATACAAAGACATGAACACCACCACCACCACGAGCACCACCACCACTACCATCACTTCTACCAGACATAGAAGAGATCCCGCCAACATCCTCCAAGAATCATCCCATATGAAGGAAATGCATTCTTGTGATACCAGAACTAAGGCATTACTATGATTAATATTATTGTTACTCCATTAATATTCAGCTAGCATATATTTTAGAGGTTATATGGGACTCTTGAAACTTACCCTATTTATATGTTGTGGAACTGCATAGCTTACTTAAACACCTTGTGGATTTTTTTTTTTTAAGAAGTGGCTTGTAAAACAGCAAACAGCCATAGCTTTTTGAGCTGTGATTTAATACAGGTCGTCAACGCACTTCTTTACAAGTACTACTTCCATTGTAGTAGGAAAGATACTTCAAACACTATTGCAGACATCTAGCTTACCACTCTGCTGTATGTCGGCTGATCGCACACAAGCCTTTTATCAGGGGAGCAATGTTCGAAGGGTTGGACTCCAGAGATACTCAGAATAATGGAAAATACAAACAGCTGCTACCTCTAGTATTATTCAGATTTTATTTTCTTTTTATTGATTGTAATGTGCTACAGGGGGGGATTTTAATATACTGCATTCATGTAGCCTGTTTGTGTTCACATCCTTTCAAATTATGTTAATAATTACAAGGAAATATTAGCTATACTTGTCAACAGAGCTACATTTGTACGACTTACACTTTATTTTCTTGGAGATTCTTCACTGACACAAGTACAGTCTGTTATATACTGGGTAATATTTAAATATACTTCTTTTATTTTTGGTTTTTCTTTTGCTTACTCTCCATTCTGTTTGGGGTAACCATTTGAAAAGAGGAGGATGTGAAATGGGGTTTTCAAAAGCATCACTAGACTTTAGTGCTTGGGCCATAAGTATCATTCATGGGGGTTTGAGAAGGAGAGGGGTTGTTTGGGGGTTTTGTTTTGTTTAAATCCACAGTTCTTTGTTTTGAGAAAGAATTGAGGAAAATATACTTTCTCACTTTAAATGTTGGCAAATATATATAAAATATAAATATAAATATATATATATAAATATGCACACTCTCAGGTACATTTTGTTGTGTTTTAGAAATCTGTGGTTTGAATATTAACATTATAATTTTTTTTTCCACAACAGTGACTTTTTAGAAACATATGCCATGGCATTTTCTTAGGTGCCTCCAATTTAAATTTCCCCAGCACCTACCAATTTGTGCTTCTCCCATTTTAGAGACAATTCAACATGTAAAAAAATATCATTCACAATCATACTGGCCTCTTCTACTTTTTCCGTATCAAAGGGCTTCCATTCCATGAAGGAGAATGAGATCATACTCACAAGACCTTACTGGCTGCTGAGAAATTTGAAGGTCAAAAGCAAATTGGAAAAGTGAAAAAAAGGGTCAGTACATTCAAGTTTTGCTTTCTGTGGGGCCCAGATTTATAATACATTCAGTTGGGTTTTGTACAGATCACCATTTTGCAGGTAGAAAGTGACTGAAAAACACCTACATTGCTTTTGGAACATTAAAGTAGAGAACTCCTCACATAAAAACATCATTGTTCTATAAAGATATTTGCTTTTGGTTATAATTATTTTAAATGTTGTGGTATTTTGTCTATAGTATATATTGTGAAATGTAACTATCCCACATTGTTATAAGCCCTTTATGATTAGGGTATTTTTTTTCTGACTAGAGTTTTGATCAGTCCAAAATGGGGTATTACCTTAATGCTGACCAGTTTTAGAGGGATGTTGTCCTTTCTAAGAACATGGAGACATCAACTTTTAAAGAAAAGTGGAAAGCCTTGCCTCCTTGTGGAATTGGAATAGAATCACTGCTTCATGGTAATTAGGTCCATCTCTTGTCTCCCTGGATCAGCAGTTGTTTAGACTTATTGTCCTCTTTAAAAAATCTGGTTTATTTTATTTTATGTTTTTTAGCTGTCAACAGCGTGTTCTGTTAAATCTAACAAAATGTTTTTAAAATGTGTTTGATCTGTGTGACAACTATACTGTTCTGTTTATTTTTAAAATTCCTAAAGTCCAAAAATATTTATATGCAGAATTTTCTGTATTGAAAATATGAAAAGGCCACAAATTTGGTTAGTTACCACTGAGTTGTTCTAGTCTAAGCCTTTTTTGCTGCTTGTGTATCATTCTTTTTCAATGTATATATAATTATGGACTGCAAAAAAAAAAAAAAGGCATTTATATGTCTAGTAGAAGGAATAAGCTTATTTATATTATAGTGTTAACAAAGTCTGATGTATTCAAGTGACTTACGTTATACCGCATGCAAACACACAAGTGTACATTCCATCTAAGAAGGGATGCCATGCTATTTGTTTTGAAGATGTAATTAAAGCTGTTCTCTTTTCAGTAGAGCATATGCCAGAAAGACTGGGAGGTGGGAATTGTTTCTTAGTCAATTTTTTTAATGCAGATTGTTGCTGAAAACCAGAAAATGTTCTGGAAAACCAGAGTGCTTTCAGAACTGTGGGTTTTTCTAAGAAAGGGCAGCAAAGGGGCATAAATGCTCTTTCACCCAAAGATATTTTGCTGGAAAAGATAACAGCACCAATAACAAAATCCCATCTGATTGAAAAGTGTGCAGTACTAGCTGTGCCAAGCGAACTCTGAAATGTAACACAGCTGACCATTGGTTACAACCTTGCATTGATTTGTTTTGGTTTATTATATTTGGAGATTCAAAAGACAAATTCTACCTTGCTCAGATTCTGTGAAATACAAATACATTTTAATAACGTGGCATCCCCATACTAAAACTCTACACCAGCCATGTATGAACATACAGTATCTAAATACTGTGTTGCAGTTGTGTTACGTGCATTAAGTGTGAATAACATGTAGCACAGTTTCTTTTCACAGAACCTTAAATTTCCGTATCTTTTAAAAATGTTTGCTTTTCAGTATTTTGTATAGTAAATATAGATGGTTTTGACTAAATGCTTTATTTATTTAACAGCAAAAACTGTGCCAAGAGAACCCCCTGTTAATTAAAGTTTTACTAGTTCAGAAAGTATATTTCCTTCTTCTTGTTGCGGATTTCAGGGGCTTATTGCAATTGCTGTCAGTGCTTGCAGATCCCACTGATGAAAGAGCTTGCATTAACATTTTTGGAAACAGGATCAGGCCATAAGGTATGGACTGGGTATGCTTTGGTTTTATATTTAAACTATCAAGTTTCAAAGTTAAATTTCTTGTCCCCTACTGTTAGACCTGTGTTGAGTAACTGATTTTTCAGCTTGTTATTAATTCTGAAAACCTTTTAAAATATATATATATATGTGTATATATTATTTTAAGTTGCTCAAAACTGTGGCTGAATCAAAATTTAAAATAGATTAGTTTCTGGTTAAATGAAACATTTCATTTCTAAGAAAAAAAAAAAAATTCAGAGTTGAGTATATTATTGCTATTTAAAAGTAAAATGGAGCGGCATGAAGTAATTTCAAATGAAAACTCCAGCCTTTTCACTTACTTTTTCTGTTTTTACACAAAGCAATTCAGCAAAACTAAGCCAATCCCAAAATTGCACTATTTGCTGAAAAAATTTCAACTGAAAAATTTTGCTCATGTCTACCAGCTGCAATTTTTGGGAAGCCAGGTTTTTGAAAAGAAGGATTGCTAAGCTCTTCTCACAACTTCATGACCACCTAATACAAAGTAAACTAAGCTAAGGCTAGTGAAGTAAAATCTCTGTCCCAGTGAAATCTCTGGCAAGACTGCCAGATTCCCAGTGGCTTCAGGGTGCCTATAATTTCATTCCAGGAATGTGGGTTTGAAGTCTGCATAATGTGCAGACAGGGATTTCAGTATTTATTTTTTATGCATCTTACTGCTGATGGTTTTCTAGTAGCTAATATTAAATGGAAGTTTTGCTGTAAGAGATCAAGCTGGTAAGTTAATTAAGATTAGCAGCAAATACTGTGCTTTATACTCATATCGTTGGAGGACCTCAAGGCACTTCCAATTGTCTTTGAAACATCCACGTGTCATTTAGTCACTGTTAGAAATTAAGACCCAGTTCTGCCCTTGGATGATGAAGTACAGGTTCTCCTGGCAGACCAGCCCCTTAAGGCCATACCAAATTAAAAAGCCACATAAATGACCTCTATAACTGCCTTCCTACTCTAGTCACCATGAGCACAGAACAGCAAAGTATAGCTGGAGAAGTACCTTAAAGGGGTGTGTGTGTGTGTGTGTGTGTGTACATATGTATGTGTGTATAAATATGTGTGTGTGTGTGTGTCCTCTGGCAGAAGTTAGTGAACGGCACAAGATGGATTCTGACAGAGGTGATCTTTTATAAAGGGATAAGTACTGTGTTTGCTCAACAGTCTACAAGTTGCCATATAAATATACAGATATGATGAATGCTTACTGTTCTCCATATGTCATTGTGTACCTCAATTATTGAATGACAGATTTCATTTGTATTCCAATTAACAGGAAAGTTAGGCCCCTTGGGGCCTAGATTATACTTGAGAAAAATTCATCACGCTAGAAAATTTGCAAAAACATTCACCATAATTTTTGCCTGGAGTACAGGCAAGAATGTTCATGTTTGGAAATGTGTCAGCTAATCAAGTCTCACCTTTAATTACCTTGATGCAATTCATCAAGATCTGAAAATATGTTTTCAAACATGACTTATTCACAGTTTTGCTGGGAACCAAGTCATATTCAGCATCCTGTTAGTTGTCAGACGACTTTTTTTTTTTAAATGTACCAAGCAGAAACATGTTTGAAAATCCATGAAATAAAAATTGAACTTAATGTGTTTTCTAAATAGCTTCTGGAAGAAGATTTCTCTTCTTTTCTAATGCACTTAGCAGCAAAACCCGCCTCAATTTATCACATAATGATTTATTTTCTTTGCATATTTGACAGCTGTTCGGTTGATTTGACTTGGAAGGGGCTGTTTTGGGATTTTTTTGGCTTGTGTACATTTAAAATGTGCTCAAAATGGGCACAGACGTAGAAAAGCAAATGACTTGATATTGAAGTTATTCAGTAGACATTGAACTGCATCTTATTTGAAGTTTGGATTATAGTTATTAAATAATGAGGTTTTCAATGATGTTTTAATTTACTTTTATATTTCTATATAATTCTGGATAATTCGATCTTACTGAGCTAAAATGATAGAAATCATATGGATGAGGTCTTCTAATTTCTTTTTTTTAAAGTAGCAGGACTTAAGGACTATTCAGATGGATTACTGGGAGAGTTAGAGCTGTGAAGAAAGAGTGGCAAGGGAAGGGTGGAAAGATTTGAGAAGTGTAGGGATAGCACAGAACTGTCTGGCAGAGGGGTGGGGGGAGACAGACAAGAGGCAGGAAAATACTGTATGGAGAAGCTATATTCATATTACTTTTTTGAATCTCTTATGGTACATTTATTGCTCATAAAAGATCACCAGTAGTTCATAGAATGTTTTTCACTGGGAAAGCTTGAAAGACTTTCTAGAAGAGGTCAATCTCCAGTGTGCAGCGGGAGGCGCAAGGAAGGAAAGCTGTAGATGATCACCACTAGGGCTCTGGCAGAATAAGAAATGATGCCCCGGTTTCCCAAGTCCCTGTCCAAGCTGAGGGAAACTTTTTCAGAAGTGGAGGTATTTCTACAGATGTTTTCAATATTCTTTAGAACGTGTTTTGAATAGTAGCATCAGTTCTTTTTCTGTTTGATTACAAACACACATACATTGGTCAAATGTTGCCCAAAGCTTCGATACCTGTCCTGATTTTTCTAAACACTAAGCACTAACTATGCCTTGGAAATCTACTGACACAAAGTATAATCTTTGTATGACGAGAATTGGCAGACTGGACCTATCGGTTGTCTTGTCAGCCTAGTATTTCGGGGTCTGAGAGTAGGAAGTTCCAGAAGTTTTGTTCCAGAAGAATGTTGAGGGGCTTCATAAATTTGGCAATGGGCAAACATTAACAATATCAGGCGTACTGGTAGTTATGTGCACTGTGCTTTCTGTTTTTTATGACATGCTTATGAAGTGGGGTTTGTATCTTCCTTTGAGTGCCTAGTCCATATAGACAAAGCAGCCTGTAATTGCCAGCAGCTAAGAGATGTACTGTTTTGGTGAGCCTGTACATTGTAGATGAAGATATGGGGTTCAGATCCTTCTGGTGCTGAGTGCTTATTCTTGCACTTAATTCTTCCCATTCTGTTCTATTCACGAAGTATAGCCCATTGAGGCTTTGTGAATTTTCTAATAAAACACCTAACAAACTGGGCCAAATTTGTCTTCAGCTTCACAAATGGAAGCCAGAAGAGCCCCATGCATGTCTTGGAATTTGGACCTTCAAATGCAGTTTGCTATATGAGTCATCATTTTTTCTTGTACTAATTTCAGATATTTGATAAGCTCTTTTTATGGTTTACAAGTTTAAAAAGACAAATAAAACTTTGTAGATTAAAACATTGGTTTGGAGGTTGTATTTTGTCTGTTCTCACTGGAGTTCTGTGAATGGTCTTTTTCCATGGGCTTTAGCTTAAACCTACAAAGTGACTTTGGAGTGGGTGTTTATAGTTCTTCGCTTGCTTGTTCACAGGATAAGACTGTTGATAGATGAATAAAGTGCCACTTGAGGTTGTTAACAACCAGGACTGGTAACTCTAGTTCAACTAAGATAAACAGTGAAATGCTATGGCAATTAGCATTAAGGTCTCACTTGGCCAGTGCTGATTTTTAAAGTCGTAGATACGGTGCTTTATAAATACCCACGGCCATGGGGTCTGGAGTTATTTATTCCATCCTTGCTCCAAGTGCTGTATGGACTCCTGTGCGGAGCGTGCCCAGGGCATCCTTGCACACTCAACGTGCCATTAGGAAGCAGGAGTACGAAAATTGTAATGTTTCAGTCCGAAGCAATTAACCCTCTCACCCTGCAAGGAGTGGAAGGGAGGAAAAGCTCAATTAAAGAGACTCGGAGTTTCCAGTAAGTGCAAAAGTATGAAGGGAAGCAAAAAGCAGCACTGTGGGCCTCACATTCCTCCTGTCTCTTTACAGCCTTCTCAGGGAATATTTTTTACTTTTGATGTCTATAATCACAACTTCTTGCCGTTTGAGTATGCCATCTGTTAAGGCCATAGCCCTCAATGGCTCTGCACATGTGACTTCCATGGGTTTCAATGGAAACTTTGTGCAGCTTTACTGGATCAGCAGATGTAAACAGAGGTAATTCAATTTACACTCGCTTGGAATCAGGGCCCTGGGGCAGTCATAGCCTGCACTGATCAGGGACAGGTTTTTATAAGAATTTTCCTGGTCTAATAAATGGATGCTAAAATCAATTAATTTAAAGATTACAATCTTGACAGCTTAGGTGTCTGAAATATGGAGTCATTTTAGCTAGTGACTATGGATTAAAGGAGTAAGTCATAGTGTTTTCAGGAGTGGGGCAAGACTTTCATACCTTACGCTGCTAAAAACATCATCACTGCAACCCTTTTCCTTATAATTGAATCATAAATTCAGCATTCACAGGATACTATGTGACTGCTGATGTTTCTAACAATAGTTAATGAAGCTTATTTTACCTAGAGCCTTTGTTCATATAGATACTGCTTTTATTGCCCACAAATGTAAAGGAAATCCTCTGAACAGCAGACCTCACCATGAGAACCTGCGTGCCCTGTTACCCACCTCCCCAACAATGTGCAGGACGGAGTCACTCCAAAGAAATGGTCAGAAATTTCTGCTTCCAGGCACACAAGAGGTACGTTCACTATGTCTGTAACCCCGACAGAGAAAATTGAGGAGCAAAAGTGATTCTGAGGCAAGCAACTGTTCCTTTTCCTCAAGAGGGGCAGCAACGTCTCGTACTGCCTAATCACTCCCCTCAACGCCAGTACGCTGGGTTTCTGCGGATACTCTGGGACACGGGACAAGAGGATGCCCATACTCAGTAAGGCCTTAGATTCCAAAATACTCTTCCATTCCTTTAGTCTCTGATAGGAAACATTTGGAAAGATGTCACCGTGAAAAGAACTTGAACAAGACAATTTTTTGCTGTTGACTCTCTGCTGTGCCCTTTCATGGGTTTAAAATCCACTTATCTGAAAGTGTGCAGTTACATTTTGTCCTTTTTCATCATTTAAATGCATCTTCTTGATCTGAAGAAATAAAAGCAATTTGAAAAATTAGAGATTTTGTTTTCATATGTGCTGCCAAGTCTGATACTGCAAAGTAACTGCTGAATTGGCACAAGCAGTTTGAGAGAGCCAGCAGATTTAGGAAGGGAGAAGATAAACCTTCTTTGCCAAAGGAGAAAAGAAACGATATTGACTTAAATGTGGGAAATTTAAAAGGGGCCATATGTTCTCACTTTGTGCTTTGTTTCTAATAGATAGACAGAAATCTTTGAAGTGTGGATTGGCACAGTAGGGTGCATGCTTCTGTAGAGAAAAGATGCTAAATGGGGAGGATGTGAGGGGGCACATGAAACTCTATTAGCCATGCAACAGCAAAGAGAGAAAGGCAAATCCAATGATAATGTACATCTGTTTCAGGGAATTTATAAGCTTTGAACATTTTTTATGTGCAGATAAGTGGATCCTTTTCTTACCATAACTTAGAACTTCAAAGCAGATTGTGTGGATAATGCAAATTGCTGAAATATGAGATTTTCCTACAAAGAGGTTTCCAAAAAAGAAAAAAAAAAAAGAATTAAGGCTAATTGATGCCACAGTCTTTTATGTACAGTGTAAAAACTCTACAAAAATTGATTTTTATGAACTAAGAAATTTATGAAAAAATATTGAAGTCTGCTGTTTGCATTCAGGGACTGTAATTTGAAACTGAGGTTCTGCAAATTAAACGTTTGTCTCCGATATCACTACAGCAATATTGTAACATAAATTAAGATATGTAGCCGAGCTGTAATTGTATCGAAGTCTGCCAYGTCGTAGGAATGTAAAACTCATGAGTGTGGCATGATATGCAGCACCTGATGTTAACATCACTGTCAAGGTAGTGAAGCAGGAATTTCTAGGATATGAGAAAAAATGATTACAAGAGACAAAAACTAATGGGGGGAGGCAGGGAGTGGAGGATACTGATATGGTAAATCCTGGGAGTTGATGAATGTGTAACTTCTTAACTGCTCAGAAAAATTAGTTGCTCTCTGAACTGGGGGGTTACAGCTGGGCTTAGGGATGCTGGCTGCGTTCCAGCTGGGAGATAGGAATGTCCCAGCTGAAAGTGCAAGGCTATGATTATCATATGCAAGAAATGACATAAGCGAAGGGATTTTGAAGACTCTCATTTATTGCATGTACTGCAGAGGTGCATTCCCCTGCTCTCTTGGCAGCCTCAGACTATAAAGCCAGCTTTGCATTTCTCCCTGCACTGTAGCTGCTGGGCATAGGGGTGCTAAGGCTCATCTTGATGCTAAACACATAGGCAACCAGGAGTGGGAGCTCACGTCTCATCGCTGAGTCTTTCCTCAAGTTTGGCTTCAACTGCCAGCTTGGCATCTTCAGTAGATGTTTCTTTCCTGCACTTGGGTCTGAACCATCACGACCTTAGTCCTGGATTTTTTTTTTTTTAATTCCTAAATCCTTGCACAATCTTGGTCACCGTCTGCCATGGTGGGAGATCTTCTGGGGAAAGTGCCAGGCCTTGATACCCTGAAATAAGCTATATTCTTTCATATTTTGTGTTGTGTTTTTATGTCCAGTATCTCAAACCCGCCACAGCTGAGGTGGACCCCGCGGAACCTTCCGGAAAGGCGCCTGCAGGCGCCTTTCCGGAAGGTTCCGYGGGGTCCACCTCAGCTGTGGCGGGWAGTGGCAGTTGCTGCCACCACAGCCCCTGGGCAGCACCAGCTCTGTCCCCTCACCTCATGCTGGCGATGACTCGAAATACCTCCCCCTCACCCTGACAGGTATGATTGCCCTCAAAAGGGTAGATTTTTTTTTGGCATTTTGGCTTTGGAGGGCAGCCCTGTGATGGGATGAGCGCTGTGAGGCTGCAGGATCCGTCCCTGTGCAGCAGTGTTTCCCTAATTGCAATTAAACAAAACTCCCATGAGGTAATGAAACAGTTTACCTCATGATTTGGGCCAAAACTTAACTGTTTTAGGCAATCAGCAAGGGCCCTGCCTTTAGACACCTTTACCAGGTGCTGTTTAGGTTAATTAATCAGGCAAGAGGCTGGCCTCCAGCAGCAATGGCACCCCCCACCATCTTCCCCAGGGCCGATGGAGGCCCTGTCCCAGCGCTGCTCCATCTCTCCGGGCTTGCAGTTCATTGGTAAGCCGCAGCCGCACCGGTAGAGGGTTAAACTTGAGGCAATCTTGCCTCGTCCATTTACAATCRTACCCCAACAGCAGGGAAAGGGCAGTAGGCAGCGATGTTGAAAAGAACAGCTGTATGCCATCAGACTAAAGATAGAAACATGAAGCATGCGGAATAATTAAGTTCCCAAGTGGCAGTGTACAAATTGTACGGACCAAACAGAACAGTACCTTCTGCTCGTTTTGATCAACTCTGTTTCTATCACTTTGATGAAAATAACCGCTTGATTTGTGGCTGCCAGGGGATCCCTCACACCCCGTGCTCTCAGACGGTCGCACTCCGTCAATGCCGCCCCCATGGCGAGCAGCACAGCCCGGACACGGAGCCATTTCATAACCAGGGAGTGACTGCGGCTTCTGTTGTCTGCAAGTGGGGCCAGTCGGCAGCGCTGAGTGTTAACAAAAAGAAGCGTGAAAAATGTTCCGAACTTTTGAATTTACTTTCCTGCATTTTTTTTTTCCAGCCAGCTATAATATTAAGACACTTTCTCCCTAAATAGGGTGAGGTGGGCATGCTCTGACCAGCTCAGCACAACAGTATGGACTTTAGTTTTTTATTTTTCCTTCTCTGATGTCTTTCAGTCATTTCTTTTTTCCTTCAGGGGGTCCCAGCTGACTCTTGGTTAGGTCAGTCAGCTTGCTTCCTAACCAGTTTGTAGTAACTTCAGATGTAGACTGCMTATGAGCCAGAACCCCTTTTTTTTCCAGAGTTCTGAGTAGAAAATTACCTGAAGGATAAAGATGAAGAAAAAAATTAACCTGAAAATCATCTTCCAAGTGGAAAATGAATCTGTGATGTTTCAAAGTCTCTTATGCTCCAATAGGAGGCAGAAGGGACAATTTAGGGCAGTAATCCTATGAACCGCTCTAGCAGGTTCAAGAGAGAAAGACTTGGCTTAACTGTAGTTCTGCAGCAGGTTATAAGTTGTAAAGCTGAAGGGCTGTGACAGGTTTGAATTCTTTGCTTGTAATGATGCTCAGATAGAGACTGAAAGATGAAAATGCTCAGTGTGAAGAGATGCTCTTTCTTTCTTGTAAGTGTAATAGTCAGCTCTAAGTTTGCATCGCTAAGGTGCTTCAATTAGAAACATAGGGCTGACTTCAAATTTTCTTTTATTCCAGTACAGCTTGCAGTGAACTCTGGAATTTAAATTTAACTCTATTTTAATTCCAGACTTAATCTCTCAGCTGAAACCTTGAGTTTTCACAAGGTGGTATTGTTGATGGCTATTTCATTCCTGATCACCAGTAATTAAGTTATGATGAGATATACACACACACACACACACTTTTTTTTATTGTGACCTTCCTTTCTAAAGGGTTCCTGGTTTAATCTTTTAACAGTCCCGTTTTTCATTCTTTGAGATCTAAGTGCTCAGCCCGCACCTGTTTAACACTGCAGTCCACAATAATGGACTCCTTGAGGGAATTATGAATCAACAAAGCTGCATCTTCATGCACAGGAGACCTGACATCCTGTAAGCTGTCAGGCCTCACTGTAACATGCAGAACATACTGTTAAGGCTGCTGTGCTCTTGATGAATCAAATAAAATGACTGTTATTCTTTACAGTAAGAGCCTAAATTGCTCATGTATTTTATCATGATTGAGTTTCATATCTCTGCTGATAAAGGGTTAGACCCAGTCAAGTCCTTAATCATTTTGTTTGATATAGTAGTACTTCAATTAGCAGTAAGACTGTCAGCTCTAATTTGCTGTATTGGCCACTTGCAGTAGATTGATTCCACACMCCCCCCCCACCTCCTTTTTTGCTTACTGCTGAAGGAGTTTACACATCTAGTTCCTACTTCTGAGCTCCTCAGGTAAGGAGACTAGTGTGTAGACAATATTTTTAGATTAAGGGTTGTAATAGTTCAAAGTGCAATAGCACTTGTTAGGTCTTTAAAGACACATGAACTGGTTTTCTCCCTTAATTGCAACAATAAGTGCAATTGGGGAAAGATAAATGATAGTGACATTACAGTGGTACTATGTACTACAGCTGTAGTGCCAAGCAGAAAATACAACATACCCCTTGTTTCCTGGAAGGTTTCACAAATGTTGGAAAGATTTGACAGAAGTGTTCGGGTCACTGCTGTGTAGTGCTTGTTATCTGCCACTGTGGAGGAAACAGACCAGTTCTCTTAACCATGGTTTACAGCTACATGAGATCAGTTAATTAGGCTAGTAATGAACTGGTTTGTTTATGAAATTTCCAGAGATCACGATGCCTCATAAAGTTCCCAAATCTGCACTAAATAAATATTACCAAAATAGGCAAGGCTAGCAGGTACTTTAGCTTAGCATTACAGTTTTGACAGCAGACAATGCTGCATGCATTTAAGGGATGGGATAAAAAACTGAGCATTGAGAAGTTACTCAAGACAGTCAGAGCTTGTCTTGAGGCCTGCAGCAAACAGGTGATCCTGTCCTTTCCAAAGCTCCCAGTCCCTTGTGCTGGGCGATGGTCTCACTATTATAATTCTGATGATTCTTTTTGCCCTTGTTCACAGCACAGTATTTAGTCTTCTACTTTTGTTCATGGTTGTATTTTAGTCTTCTAGTAGGGGGTGGGATTTCAGGGAGGGAGGGGGGATTGTTCTTTCTCTTGGGGAGCTACCAAGTGTGCTCAAGCAAGATGTTGGGGTGTCAGAGGGTCCTGGCAGGGCTGCAAGGAGGCTGTGAGCAGTGCAGGAGCAGCAGAAGCTGCAGCCTAGCCTCAGGGGGCTGCAGCTCAGCTCAGAAAGTCCTGGGGCTGGCTGAAACCATGCCTGGAAACAAGGCCTATTCAGACTGGGAAAGTTCCCTAGCCTGAATGTATTGATACTGGCAGAGAAGTGTACTGCTGCTGCTACAGACAAAGGCGTAGTTTGTGTCGGGATATAGGCATCTTAAACTGGCATTAACAGCTGCTTGAGAATTTAATCTGCTTCCTTTACCTTTCCATGTCTAGTCTGCTGCTACACAGCTTTTACAAAACTGAAAAGGGCTTCTTGCAGCTGAGTTGGTACTGACAACTATTTCTTTAAGAATAGGCTAATGCTTAATGAGAATATTTATGGTGATTTGTGATTTGACCAGGCCTTATTTTGGGCTCAAGAAAAAAGGAGGATAAATATGGCTTATAGATGGTGTGCTTTTCCATGTTTGGCCTGGGGAACAAAGGGAGCATGCAGGATTTCACCTGGCTAATCCTTATGCCTCCAAACAATTCTTTTCAACAACATCTGATAGGTAGCCTGAAAAAGGTGCTGTAGTACGGTACTCGGGTGCTAGCACAAGGGGGGGTGAAAGGAAGTGAATGTGATGCTGCTAAACAACTCTCAATTATGTACAACCTTCAAGCACAGCAGAGCACTAAATTGTTGTGATATTTCTATTACTATAAGTGATATAAATAACATTGTGAACATTTTTTCTGTTGAACATTTTAATCCTGGAACTCTTGGCCAGCTAATAACGGTAGTGAAACCAGAAAGATTCGCATGTGTCTTAGAGATCAACAGACAGTCCTCTAAGGTAGACTGAGTCAGTGCTTTGACAAGGAGGGAATCTCACTGGAATAATGTTGAAAGCAAAGAACAGAATAACAATGAGTGTCAGGAGCACTGGGTCTACAGAGGAGCTGAATGCAGAGGGCAACAGTGACAGAGACTGAACTCCAAAAGGCAGAAATAAAAAGGCGAAGTCACACACAACTTCATATGGTCAGAAGGTGCTGCAGAAATCTGCCAAATCTGTCACAAACCCCCCTGTACTAACAATGGTATTTTTAGGCAATATCATTCTCCTTAAAATCTGCATTAATTCATGAATTTTTTTTTTTTCTGACACTCAAAATATCTGCTGGAAAACCTCTTCTGTTCTTCAGAAAGTGCTTGTCAGCCAAGGGGAAAGGACTGATTCTCTGAGGCTTCCATTTTCAAACCTGGTGTATTTCAAGAGGCACCTCTGAAAACTCAGTGCTCTTTGATCAGCGGCATCCATTTTATTTGGTTGACTCTAGCAGCCAGATAATTGTCCAGATAATTTTTCCTATTTGGTTGTTATAAGGTCTAGACTACACTACAAAAAGAAGCATTTTTAATCACATTGTGTTTCTCTCTCTCTTTTTTTTTTTTAAAAAAAATCTAATGGGTATTTTGTTTGTATAGGCAGAAATAACACAATATAACCATATGCTGAACCATCTTTTAGCCTTGGTACCTACAAACTTGCTTGTTCTACTGCTCAGTAATGGTAGCAAAGACAGAAACTGTAGCATAAAACAGGCTCAGGTGTTTGTTTTGTTTTAACCACTTGAGAGACGTAAAATACTGTTCAGATTTCTTCAGTGTTATAAGGTCCATTGACAGTCTACAGGCTTGGATTTTTGCAAGAAACCGGAAGGGGTTATTGGGATTGACCTGTGTGAGTAATTTGCTCTTTAATCTTGGTCCATTTTTAGCTTGGTTTCTGCATGTTTCAAAGCAAGCTGCAAACCATATCCATTAGTGGAGAAGGGCTTTCTCAAATCCTAGGCTTAATAAAAGGTTTGTTTGGTTCAAGCTTAACTGGATAATGGTTGTTTGCCATTTAACGAAGATAGGCTAACAAGGATTCTCTCTTGGCTCCCTGCAAACTTTGAGCCAGATGAGATGGTACATTGTGAGCTAAGCTACTTGGGTTTCATCCACACRCAATCACATCTGTGAGTTTTTGCAGAGCCATCTTCAAAACCCCACTCATTCACTTCTTTCAGAAACAGGCATCAACATGGTTTATACCAAACTTAGTTTTCTAGGTCAGTTGGAACTTCACAGGTTTGAATAAAATAAAAGCAAGGTAGACAAGGTTTAGCTATTAAACCTCTCTGTTGGTTTACCTCTCTCTACATACCCCTTATGTACCAATGCTTAGTTGTCTGACAGAATTAGGATCACCTGGGCTCCACTGGGTAATAAAAGCAGGCCAACAGCCATATAGGTGCCACCTGGGCAGCAGAGTAATAGAGGGCCCTGAGGAAGCTTCTGTGGTAGCGGAGGCCAGTTACAGGATTGGACACACAAAACCCTGTCCAAACTCCCAGTAAAATCAAATGGCATCTTCCCTTCGACTCTGACAGAAACTGGATCAGGCCTCCCATGAATTGTAATGAATAGTTATATTAATCCACTGCTATGTAGCTGTGAAAATCCTGCATCCCCTTCACTGGGATGACGGTGCAAGGCTAAATCACCATGGATATTCGATTGCATTCTGGCTCATGTAGCAGTAAGAGCATTACCAGGCAGCATTTTATCTAAGATGAGTGCTCTCTATAGTACTCACAACAAATCTCAACTTATTGAAACTCCAGTGATTAAATGCATTACAGAACCCTGCAACATCAGAAGACTCTGTGAAATAGGCATGGCTGCTTTCAATATGATCTCATAGGGATCTGATTACCATTTTGGCTCTCTTCTCACAGTCATTTAAGTGGACCTTCAAGGAAGTGTAACCCTTTCACTTTCAGGCTTTCTTGGTATGCAAAACACTTGCTCAAGGGTAAAAGCCTTGAGTACAAAACCTATAACACTGGAGCCAAATAGTCAAACTGATCATATCTGTGCTGGTCTTTGAGCACAATACAGCAAGAAATGAGGTAAAGTAGCTATACATGTTGTTTTGGAAAATTTCAGGCCCTAAACTGAAAATAAAAGGTCTCTCTACAGCAGAAAGTCTGGGCTAAACACATTGCTGCTGAATCAATTGTGGTAAATGTTTGACATATGTTCTTGTGTTGGCACCAATTATTGATAAAATTCTGTTTGAAAGGAGCAGCCAACACTATGGTATGTGCAGAGTCTACTCGCATCCAGTTGCTTAAAATGTAGTTCCTGCAGATTAACAGTGTGACCAAAGTTTTCATTCCCTTCCTTTTGGAGCAGGCACATTACAAATGCATATCAAAGCAAATGAGCTCTATTCTGACGTACAGTCTAGGCATGTTCCTGACAAACCACATCTGATGAAGAGTCTTAAAGAAATAGCACAAGCAACACTGCCAGCAGCAAAACAACAAAAGGGCTGGCCCCTTCCACCAATGAAGGGAGGCTGGTTAATCAAAGGATTTTGTACCAGGGAGAGGAACTGTGTGCTTTACATTGAAGCAATGCAGTCRAATAATACATATGCAATGACCTAGCGAGGCAGCATTCTAACAAATCACATTTAATTACATATCTTTTCCTCTCATGATATTCTTCTCAGTTCCACTGCAGTCTGGGAAATCAATAACAAATGTTCATTTTGAATGTCTCTATTCTCTAGCCTTGGACTAATTATGCACATTCCTACTGTCCTTATAAGGACAGGGTAGCTCTTCACTTCAAACAATGAAAGAAAACATGCAAAGAAATCCTCCCTTGATAGTATTTAAAACAATAGGAACATAAATTATGAACCAAATCAAGTCTTTCCTATTGTGGTGTGCAGCACTTTCTGATAAAGTATGACTGGCCTCCTCCCAGGGTTATTGGCACTTTTTGTGTCTGTTATGGTGCTGAGCACCATCGCCTTTGATTTCATGACCAGAGCAAGCTGCCAAGTCGAGCATCCGCATAGGAATCGAGACTGCTCTGTTTTATTGCTGGCTATTTGCTATCATGGCCAAACCAAGTAACATCTCTTATTGCACAATTCCTTCATCTACAGCATAGGAATGACCATGCTTTTCTCAATCCCTCTCACTGACCTGTGAATGAAAAACACAGCACATGCACTATTATTATCAGTATTAGTGAGGTGACACTGGGGGTCGTGACACCTGGAGTGTGTAAAAGTCACAGGTGCGAAACAAATAAGCTCTTTAAATAAAGTGTGTGTTCCTTCAAGCCACTGTAGTTTAGGCACTGGGSCCCATATTTAACGGACTGCAATGAGATGTGGCTTGTTTTTTTACTGGGAACAAAGTGTTTATACAAGTTTGGTGAAAATGGCAAAGATTTTCACATATTCATGGGGAAAGCAGTAGTATTTCTTTAAGGGAAAAAAGAGCAAACTACAAGTTCCCCTGGTCTTGGCAAATCATGAGGCGTTTTTCATTTTGTAACATCAAAGTCGGCTCCTCTTCTTTGATGTCTTCGCATGCTGTTTAAGGTAAAGCATGAATGAAGAAATGTCAATCTGCAAGGTGTCCATGTAGTTTATGCTGAACACTGAAGAGGGCTTGTAGATAAAAGGCAAACACCAGGTTTGATAATGAATGTCCAACAAGGAGGTGTGCATATCTAAAAGGAAACACTCAGCTGGAGAACAGCTCTGCAAACCTTAAAACTCTGCTTAGCCCAAGTTTAAGGGATTAAGAAAAAGTGGATTTTTTTAAAGTGTGGAACCAAGACAGGAATTCTGTAAAAATCCTTGTTGTTTTATAAGAAATGAGTGTTCTTTCAATGGTTTTACTTAACAATCATAAATGCGCCACCCACTGTGCTTTATTTGACAATGTGTAATTTTGAGAAGATACAGAGTTAATACTGGGAAAAGCATCAGAGAGGAAAGTATAAACCAGCACAGTATATTTTGGAAATTTATAGCRGTTGCTTTGTGGTGTTTAGTGTCTCAACACTGGCAAAAGTTGTATGCAGAATTAAACAAAGGAAAGCGTCAATTATTTAACTCAGTTCGTACCTATGATCTACAGACTATGATGGAGTGATAGTCACCTGGGGAGGCTAAGCAGTTTTGGGATGAAGGGGAAGGTACTTTCTGGACCCAAACCCCACATTTTTCAGTCACAGAACATCTAGTGATGTCACTAGAAACTTGGCTGTAGAAGAGGGTGTTGCTGCTGTATCATCCCGCTGCTTGCACTGAATTTATGTTTCCTATTCATTATTGCTGAAGCTGGTGAAAAGGTTGGTTTGATGAACCGTGTGTGCTTTGCTTGATTTACTCACAGAGCAAGTGCACCGGGCATGCTGCCCTGGAAAAGGGAGCACCCATGGGGGCTGCGATGGGAGCTCAGGCTCTGTGCCAGTCAGTCTTTTTCTTTGCTGAGACAGCTCTGCAGGGTTTGAGTCTGAAATATATCAATGTCTTAATATTACCATATGTCTGCTAGAAACTGGACTGAGACTGCAAAATAGTTTTGATTAATTAACAGGGCATAAAAAACATGCAATGGGTGCCTGTTGCGGTGGGGTGTATCTGAATAAGTAATGCATAAAGGTGAGTTTCCAGACACAGCCAGGCTCCCTTTGGGTGTATTAACCTGTATGACACTACAATGAGCTTTGCCCATTAGGAGCAGAAATATTTGTCAGAAAATAGAGATGACTGGATGTTTGATGTGTGATAGTTGAGGAATGGATATCCACAGAAATCCAGGGAAACAGCAGGTAAAACTCCATAGCTTTGGTCAAGGCACTTAAATGCTTATCAGTCTTTTCTTCTGTTAGTTGGGAATAATTATAAGAAAATAATATTTATTAGCACTTTGAAGATGGGGAAGAGACAAGCATGAACATGGAGTGACTTTTTCTGTTTAAGAAAACATATCATTCAGAGCTGTCCAAAACTCCTGGAAACTTTGCAGCCTTGGGATGCTAACTCATAAGAGAAAAATGCAGGTTATAATGTATGGGAACACTGGTACCTTACATGTGGGACATCTTGTGAGAAGATAACAATATTAGTAGAGAGGATGCCTACATTTTCTCTGGAAAGCTATCTATGGCTCCTAAGAATCATCTCTTGTATTTCTTGAATTTTTCTGCCTCTCTATTCTACTTTAACAAAACAATGTGCAGAGACAAAAAATAAAATCTGGATAAAAGAGGACCTTTTCTTTCATCCAGATCTCCCTGCCAGATTCAGACTTTTTTGGCTGAAGAGGATTAGGTGTGAAAGAGGCTCAGGGAAAGCCCAAAGCCAACAGCCAGAAATATTTTTTCTCACTTAAGGTGGGACAAAAGTGAACAGAAATTATCTGATTGTGAGTAGGGTGAACTGGCTATAATGCCAATTTACAGATTCATGGATGTATGAAAGTGAGATCTGGCATAATTTTAAGACTCAGCTGTTAAATAATTTATCTAGACTTGGATTTTTTTGAGTTTTATCATCAACCTGTGGGTTTCATGTCCATTAAAGAAATGCCTTGGAAAGTTCAAGAATGGGGAAGCTTCCCTGGGGATGGTGTGCAACTGCACTACCCTTTGGAGAGCTCTTGGAAAAATTCCTACTGAATGCCATTGCACACAGGTAGAGCTTCACTGAGCTCTCCCCTTCCAAAGCTCCAGGACCTTGTTTTAGGGTTTGAACAGATCATGGGAGCAAGAAAGAAGAACCTTGTGCAACAGCGGGTACAAGAGCAGAACTAAAACTGACCGTTGTATAGGAACAGAAAGATGGTGGCTTCTTTATTCTTGCATCAAGCTCTCCCAAAGCTGTGTAATCAAATCTCATGCTTTCAGGTTTACTTGCAGCTGCACAGTGGAAGAAATGCTTTTGTAATAATCTGACTCATTAGGCCAAAGAGACTACCCATAGCAATAGCAGCAGCTGAAATAACGTGTCTTGAGCTAAGCTGGTGTGCAACATCTGAGATCTTTCTCCTTAAGATCTAAAAGAAATGGCTGAGGTCTCTGTTGCCATTCAAAATTTAGGCTTAATTTGAAGTGCAATTGGATTGGACAGTTCTAAAAAAGAATAACAATGTATTAGAAAAGAGATGACAAAAATATTCCCAAGACATTTTCAAGGACTTCGGACATATTTCTAGTACAGTGAGGGGATCCCACATACCCTTAAGTTCACTTTAGCTACCTCTGGTGCAGGTAGCAGGGAAGCTGTCACAGAGTGGAATTTAGCCCAGCCTGTAAAACCCATCTGGGCTGCTGAGCATACTCAAGTCTATTCTGTCATAAAAGCACTCAGCCGTAGCCAGACTGGGTTAAGGACACTTTGGTAGTCTGAACGCATCCATCACACCTCTCAAGGCATTGTAGATATTTTCTTCACTGTGAGCCATGCTAAATTGCTGACGGATTTGATCCACTATTCATAGAAACTCTGGTTCCAGCAGACAACAGCACCAACTTTAATACTGCATTTACAGAAGTGAATTTTTAATTCAGATTTTTTTGTTTAAAGAATTGCAGTTACATATAACTCTGGGCTGAAACTGACACTATTTTGTCCCAAGTATCTTTTTAGTCAAATTAAGTCCCAGTCTTACACAGTCTTTACCTTTGTGGTCAAACTGTTACAAAGAGACATCCACATTCGCTTTATTTGTCTGGTAGATATCCAAATATTTGCTGGGAAATATAACTTTTGAGAAGAGAGATTAGCTTTCAACCTCTGAGTCTTTCAAATGTCATCTCTGTGAAAACTACTGACAGTCAGTAGGTGGAGAGTTAGTATTGTCTGACAAGGATATTCGTGGGTAGCAACTTCAAAATGCAACACAGAAGAAAAGAATTTCAGGACTCTCAAAAGACTTTGGAAGCAAGAAAGTTTTAGCCCTCAGCACTTGTGCAGAAGGAACTGTATTTGTTCTAGGAGGCTTAATCACCTCGTTTTGTTATGATCCCCWCTCAGTTCAATTTCTCCAGACATAGGGAATTGAAATAGGACTGGCAGGTAAGGGATGATCTTGATACTTGAATCTTGAAAAGGTAGAAAAAACAGGGGATTAATTCGTTCAAAGTATATTCTCTCTCTGGGGCTGTTGGACTGCAGTATTCTTCAATGGGGTGCCACGCTGCTTCAGCTTACAGCCGTGATGATGATTTTTTTGTATTGTGTGTACTGTAGTTGGACCTAAAAGCCCTATTCAGCTTCACTTGTGCGAGGCACTTCACACAAATCTTATGCAAAGATAATCCCTGCTTAGTAGAACAGATCTGTTACAGAATCGCTTTTCTGTCATACTCTAGCTCTGAAATTCAGGGCTGTTGTCACAGGAAGGCAGATGTCTCTGTGCAAGAGAGAGAAAGGTGGGGTCTCAAATGGATCTTTCCTACATTTTCTGACATATATAAGATGCTGAACACTAGAAGGTATGTGACAAGCCCGCCCCCCCCATTTGGAAACTTTCCATCCGTGTAATTCCTTTTGTATCAATTTTAATTTTTTAGCCTTAAGAGCTTTGATCTGTTTTGTCCCTCCCTAGAGAACAGCTATGGTTTTGTTCTGTCCCTCCTCTTGTTCCTTTTGTGCGCTTCACACCCTTCTGTCTTTATATCTCCTTCCTTGTTCAGCACAGTGTCATGTGTTGTGCTTCCTGAACCTGCAACTTCCCTCCATGCTCAAAAGCATGCCTGTTAACTGAGTGTACAAACTCTGTCCCCTTTGCCAGTTCCCTGAAAACCTGCTGCAACTGCAATGCAGTCAGCTCCTGGGGAACACTTTGAACAGGAACCAGCTCCTGGCTCATCTGCTGCACGTTGTCTCCAAATGGTTTGCTGCTCTGCTTGGACTGCAAGGCTCCTTGGATCCACCTCTCTCTCATATGGCACAGAAAACTTTGACAGCACTTAACAAGCTATGACTGGTAACAATAAGAGGAGTCTTCAAAGAGTTATATTTACATGTAAAAAGACACAGGGACATTTATGTATACCAGATGGCCCAAAGCAGGTGGATATTATAATGTAGCTATGGCTTACTGCAATGCCAGAAGAGGAGAGTGCATGTTGTTACTAAAGCAGCACCTCAGGGTCCTAACCTGGGCTGCACTATGACTCTTGTTTTACTGGCACTGTACAAATGTATCATGTCAATCACTGACGTGAAGAGATCACAATCTAAACAGACAAGATAATTACAGAGTGCAATGGATATAGAAAGAATTTCAAGAGCCCTGCAGCCTGTCAGAGGCAGAGCTGGGACTCTAGCTCAAGGCATTTTTGTACAAACTGAGTCTCTTAGTCGTTAGTCCTTGCTGCTGTTGACTAAGTTGGCTGTTTTGTTTATTTGCCCTGGACCCTCTAGCCTGCAAGCCCCAGCCCCTTCTGTAAGCGAAGGGACCATTAGGAGCCAAGAACCTTAATCTTTTAAAGGCCCTGTGTATTAGTTCTGAAGATCCTTATCATGAAAAAAAAACGGTCTTCAAAAGGGACAGAATTGGGGCAGCGGTGAAGGTACAAGACTCTGGTTTTATATCGTACAGCCAGGTGGAGGCTGCAAGCTTTTTGACACCCTTTGCACCACTAAATGGACTGAGCCCATTGGATTCTGCGGATCGTACTAACGCTCAGAGACCATTCAAACCCTAGCTGCAGTACTCAGTGAGTATACTAAGCCTGAAGCACATGAGAAATTTCAGACTCCATCTGAGTGTCTGACCTTACTCAAATTGGTGTGTAAGTGAAATACAAAATGAGCTCTAGAGGGGATCGTGGGAAAAAGAGGACAGTGAGGGCAGAGCCTGTCATATAGAARAAGTTCAGTGAGTTCATAGAGAAATGTGGTGCATTGGGCAAGAGCTTCTGGAAAGAGAAATCCTGCCCCTAACCTGCTGCAGTTCAATGAGGTGTCAATAAGCATGTGCACATCAATACTTTGATTTTCAAAAAACCTTTTTCAAGGTTCCACACAATAGGTTACTGAAGAAAATGCATTGCCAAGAGGTTGGTGGACAGGTTATTTTATTGAAAACTGGTTACAAGATAGGAAGTAAAGGGTTGGGCTTAAAGGTTATTTCTCCATTGCTGCAGGCAGAATGCTAGTCTAGATGCACCACCGGCCTAATCCAGTATTTCTTATGTTCTTGAATCAGCTGCGGTCTCTTTTCCAGGATAAGTTTGTAAAGTGGCCATATGAATGTCTTCTGCGTTACCTAGAAGTAACTGGGAGTATTCTGCTCTCTGTGTTTAGTCAGGAGTGAATTGCAAAGGAGAGGTACGTACATTATGCAGAACTAGAAAGAGTCAACTTTGGGCCATCCTTGTTAGCCTAACTTAGAAACTTCTGAAGTAAACCTAAGTTCCAGCCCTGTTGGATCTGAATGTTGCTGTCTTGATCTTGGAGCACGTGGCAGCTAATTTACTTGTGGAGAGACAGTTCATTTTCACTGTTTCTGAATTTTGGTTTAAAACTGCATTAGACTGTGTAGCTTTTTACCACTGTATTCATTGTATGCCTTACTGAAGAAATAATGGGCAAATGAGCTGTTGGAGACCCAGAAGGGATGATTGTAATTTTCAGTTTATTATGAGGAGAAAATACATCTGGAGGGATCAAAGGTAAAAGCTTTGCCCTCCGGAGCAAAAGCAGCCCCTATGACGAGCAGGCATATTGTGGCACACCTGGAGGTGAGCCATGGGTCGGATGCCTGAGTCTTACTTTTGAAAATTTCCATTTAGAGGAGGGGAGTAAAAATAAGAGTGGAGCCAAAGGAGGGGCAGGAGCTGAAAGGAAATAGAGTAGTGATTAAAACAGACCGAAGGATTCCACCCCCAGCCGGCGCAGCTTTGCTGTTGGATCTCACATGCTGCCACAAGTTTTCAAAACCAACAACAACCTTGTCTTGCTACAGAAGGAATAAAACAAACTTTAGCTCCTGCTCAGTCTCTCTCTTGGAACAATAATTTTCAGTGTCAGTCAAGCTGGGTTTTTTGACAGAAGCAAGATTTTTCCAACATGTGATGGAAGAGAGGGGGCGTAATGTAGAATCACCTTCCTTGTAATCTGAGGCACTGGGAACTGTATTTTTAAGTATGTTAGCTCCCCAAAATGGGAGCCTGGGAGACAAGCAGAGCAGGAGCACATGGTTCTGTGATACCGAGGCAGCTGGAACTGTAAATAAGAAGTATTACTTTAAGGAACCTTGAGCCCATGTGATTTGATATCACATGGTATCATCAATAAAGAGAAGAATACCCTAAATAACCTGAATAGAATAATGGGACATCCAGAACTGTGACTAGAGGTCTCTGAAATTATAGGAGCCAATTGAATTAAAGAATTGAAGTTACAGAAAATCTTTGCTATCACAGAATGCCAGTGAAAACAAAGACAAGGAGAAGACAGCTTTATTTGTGAGAATTAGAGGTCTTCGTGCTCTTGATGTATTTAAGAGTTCTTAGGTAAATTCAAGTAGAGGAAGCATTCTGTGAGCCCTTAGTACAAAAACAGGATAATACTACATTCCTTGTAGAAGATGCATGTGAATGTCATTTAAGCTCCTTCAGGTCCAGCAGAGAAAAAGCTGCAATAGTGGAGAAGTGTGATGGAATTAGAAAATACCTGCTCAGGATGATGAACCTTTAAGAGAGTTGTCTTTTCCAATGGCTTCATTCCTTAAGGTGTATACAAACCAGGCACCTGAGGTATGTTCTGGGCTGTGATGGGGTAAGAGTCCAGAAGGTGGACAGCTTTCTATGGGCCTCAGCTCTAATCAAAAAGGTGCTGTCAAGGAAGTTTGGGTTAGCAGGATGGACTGCAACGCTGCATAGACTCTGTGCTGTACTGGAGTCTGCGTAACTCCAATTTACCATGCTCTGTTGTTTTGTGGAGGGTCAATGGCTCTGGATGGAGAGAGCCCTAAGCAATCTGGGCTTAAGGGCTTAAGTACCTCTTGACTGGAGTGAAAACAGTGGCCTGTTTTCAGCCGACCACCCACTCCAGCTATTTCTGCAAGAAGGAGGAGTGCCGAGAACTAAATATCTGACAATGATAATAACTGGGTTATTGCATACTGGACATACCACACCCCACAAAGTTGATACTTGTGTCTCATCAGTGCTAACAGCAGTTCTGGCTCCCTGCACTCACTCTTTCTGACTTCCAGTGTCTGAAAGCAGGTTGACGAAAACTAAGCAGGTCTGTTCCTGTGCTTTTAACCCTCTGATTCTTTCTCTTTTCACTCTACAAATGTCGTATCAAAGAAAAGGAAACATCCATTCAACTTTAGGCTTGGAAACTGGGGGAGGCATTCAATGAAGGTGTCATAATTTAAGTTTCATTTTAAGTCACAGAATAAGCCTAAAATGAGGCCAGAGTGTTCAGAAAAAGCTTTGGAGATGTTTTTTTCTTTAGATGTGTTGTAACTTGATATTAAAGATGCTCCTAATTCTTCAAGTACAGTGGATGCAGACTTCCAAATCATTTGGCTCTATTCATGCTGAATTACTGCCACATGGAGTGGAAGCCAGTGAATAACTCCCTTCCCTTACTTTCCTCTTGTTAAGCCCCCCTCGCCCCCCGCCTTGTTGTAAGGAATACAACACTGAAGTTTCATCAGGTCTAATGAAGTCTTGCCCTTTACAGATCCAAATTCATTTCTTTTTTTCCCCTTCTCTCTGAAGCACTTCTTGGTAAAACAACTAAGCTGAATTAGGTTCTATTTTAAAATGGTCTGCCGCTGACAGCTTCAGTTCTACAAGCAGTTGAAAATGGATGGCAAACTTTTATACAAACAGCATGCAAAACATCACACAAAGCCTAGGGAAGAAATGGCTTTAGATGTAGGGATTATAAAAGAGTGAATACAATTTTAAGATAAAATACAAGTGATTAAGTTAATGATGGATAATTTCTCCAGTTTGAAAACTATAATTAATAGGAATTAATTGTATATTTAGAAGTTTAGCATAGCTCCACTAAAAACGCTACATCAAACATAATGACATTGGAAGCCTATATAATGAAGAAATGATCCAGATGTTCATAAAAGCTTATAAAGCTTTAGAAAAAAAGGGGCTGCATGAAGAAGCTCTAATGATAAAAAGATGCCACTTGCTGTTCTGCTCTTCTTTTAAATACATCCTTTCTGAAATAATGATTATCATTTGCACTTTCATCTTAAGTTAAATAGCATATGGCTTTGGCTGATTAAAGCCCCCTCCTGGTATTAATCAGCATCTTAGTATCATGTTTCTAATGGAGGCAGCAGTTGCCCTGCTGATATTGTAAGCTTTTTAACAACATCTAAGTCTGTGCATCACTGCTGCTGGCAAGAAATAGCTTTGAGCCTCCTATGTACAAGAGTATTGCAAAGATGTCACTTACAGGTGCAGTTTCTATGAGCTTCTACAACATACTGTATTTTAAATGTTTGCTGAAACAAAGTTTAATAATAACCTTTAATAAGTAGTTACCTGTTTGTAAAAGAAAATCAKAGAACTTTTGAGCATGGTAACATTTGATACATAGAAGCATCATGGAACCAGAGATTACATGCTGCAGGGACGTGTTTGTGTGCTTTTGAACGTCTATAAATCATGAAGTCTGTCCACATGGCCACTGTTCTAGCCTGAGCCCAGGCCAGCAGTGATGCTTGTAAGCTGACCTGACAGCTGTGGCATGGCTTCGTGCAGAAATGGCTTCCTACAATGGCTAAGCTCAGTTTAGGAGTGTTGTAGATTTGTCACATCATCACTAAAATGCAAAAGGAGAACTGCAGGCAGTGCCGTGGTGGCAGCGTAGCTGCTCACATAAACACCTGGGGTGCGGTTGCTCATTGTTGGAAGCACCCTGCTCCTACAATGCCAGGCTGGATGGAGTGCAGGGAGACTAGACTGTGTGATTTAATGGAGTTCATACTGTTCTCCGTCACAGAAATGTATAGAAATGTGTGTGKGGGGGGGGACTGCTTGAGTTTGGCATTTCCCACAGGGACTCTGCCCATCCCAGCTCGGCTGTAAGGCAGAAGTGGAGCCCTGGGGCAAACTACCGAGTGCAGAACGCTGTACCACACTTCCTGCATCTGGTGGGGCTTTTTTTTTGTTTCTCTTGAGACTTGCTCTCATTTACCATTGAGATTTAACAATGGCCCCCAACTTAGTTACCAAACTTGTTTTGTTTGTGCTGAATGGTAAAATAAACAAACAAGCAGAAAACAGCAAGAAAACTGATGTTAACAGAAAAGTTTAATAAAACTTATTATTTCAGAGATTTTTGAAGGGAGGAATATCCCAGTAAGGCTGACAGGCCAGGCAGATCTTCAGCACCTCCTTTTCTACATATCAAGCAGTTCTGAAGACTTGTTATCTTGTGTGTTGTAGTGATAATAGAGTTTACATATATGGATACTTTCCCAGATCTGGTATTTCTGCCTTAGCACCTGGGAATCCTGTTGGACGCTGCTTCCATTTGCTGTTTGATGTAGCTACCCTAAGGCATTGTGGATGCACAAAATCCTACAACCCTCCACTCCTTTTCTGTCTGGATTGCTGTATTAAAAAAGCGTAGCATGCAATGCATAATTCTGCCTTACAAATAAATTTTAGCAAAGCAATACTATCATAACTCTATTGTTGCCACCTTCTCCTTCATTAGATCCCATCTTTCTTTTCTCACTTGTTGTAGTAATGTGTTCATCTAACAACTTCCTATATGCCAACTGGACAATTAGTCTCTGCCCTTTTGTAAATGGCTGTTATTAACCTAATGTTTTGTCCTTGTCTTCTGGAGCTTCTGGGCTCGCTGGACATCACCGGCCACCACATTCATGCTAATTATCTAACATGGCTCACAAGAGACTTGGATACTTCAGCTGTTTTGTTTCATTTATCTTGCGCACTTTTCCTGTAACATATCCCGATGGCCATGCTTGTCTGCTGCTTCTGTCTCACAGGTCAATTTAAATTTTGAATCTTTGGCAGGTATGTTTGAACTTAAATTTTTTCAATTCTAAAAAAACGTACAGTTGTTTTACTTACTTGYATTCTTGATTTTTAAAGTAATCAAAGACTGTGATTTTTAATCTACCATTTTCCCACTTTCCATTTTTTTTTAGAATCAACTTCTACTAGAAGCTGATCTCTAGGATCTATTTCTTTTTCTGTCTCCCTGACTATGTTTTCTTGAATGAAAATATCTTTACATCTTTATAAATAATATTTGACTTATTGATTACCATTGACTATCTAAATAAACTATTTCTCTTTTGAATGCTAGGGCATATGAATCATACTTATGCACTGAATACATAAAGCAAATTATGCAAACAATTTCACTTCTTTTTGTTAGTCAGAATTGGTGATATTARGGCCAATTTACTCCCCAGAAGAGCTCCTTTTGGCAGCTTAATATCTTTTTATTTAGTTATTTGCCATCTGTAACTTGTTTCTTTTCTATTTCTTTATTGGCTATTGATGAGGTCAAGATGGTGATTTGGCAGTTGCTGCCGACCACCTGTTTTTCAGCTCATCGTCCCACATGGTTGCCACAACGTCATGTAGATAGTACAGGACCTGCCTCCGTCCAGGGGTTTACTTGTAATCGATTTCCTTACAAGCCACAAGGAAGTCCTTTCTGCCACTGCTCCATCTCACTGCCAGCAGTGTGCCCGAGATCCCTGAAAGAGGATGTTCCAAAACAACCATCCTCAAAGGCCGTGCAAATTTCCGTCAGCCTTTCCATAAGTAACAGGAGAATCTGCTTCTTGTTTAAAAAGAACCACTGACATTGTGTTTCAGTTAGCAACCAACCACACATGCCTTTTTGCAAAAATTCCTCTTTGATCATTACAGTGCCTTCATTTTTCTTCCCCACTAATTTGCCATTACTCAGTTAAAAGAGGAGAACATGGAGTTACCACTGGCTACGCATCTCTGGAAGTGAGCRGCAGCTATTACACCGTGGAGCGGCGTGTACATTTGAGAAACGGAAAACGGGGGCCACATTTCTCCCAGCTTTCTAGAAGAGAATTTTAGCAGCAGTATCACCACTGGGTTTCTAGCAGCTGTGTGCATTTTCTAGCAGTGAGAATTATAGTTTGGGGACAGAAAACATAATTGTCTTGTCATTTCTTTTCCCTCCCCCCTCTTAATGAGAAAGTACTATTCTTAATGATTTTATAGTGACATCTACAAACTTACTCATGAAGCATTACCACACTCTGCTAAGTGCTGTAAAATGAGCAAGATGTGTTTCTTTCAGTGTCATATTTGCTTATAAGTCAGCTATTCAGCTGCTGAATTCCACATAAAGCTGCTTCTACAGAGGAAGCAGAGCTGAAACTCAAGCAGCATGCAAGTTGTTGTCCAGGTACTTAGTAGCTCCTTTCTTTCTGAATACTTCACAATCCAGTCCTTATATTTTTGTCTGATATCAGGAATAAACTTGAGGAAGTAAATGTGCCTAATAGTAGAAGAATATGTGCTTTATTTACTCTGGGGCTGCTTACCACCTGAACCTCTGAACATGTCAGCTGAAGCCTTCCTCTAGGAACTCAAATGGCAGAAAGACTGCATATTTTCAGTAGTGCAATGGAGTGGATTTACTTTAAACTGCATTGTGTGCATGGTAGTAAGAATCTGCTCCTCACATTTCTTTTGGATTCCTCGTAATTTCTTCAGATTCACAAATGTTTCACTAATAATATACACAATGGTCCTGTCAGTCTTAATGCAGAGTCTGCAGAGCGATAAATTGTATGACATGACAATTATCAGGCAATTTGGGGGTTGTGGGAGCTGTAAACATTTAATAATCTGATTTAAATACTCAGTGCTCCAACAAATTAGGCATGATTATAGTGAGTTGAGTTCTGCCTTGAATGCAAATGCAGTTTCATCCAAYTCCAATAGCAATTCCATAAAAGTACACAGAGAAAGCATGTGGCTCATAAAGTATTTTTAAAAAGGAAAATGTTGTATATATTAATCAACACAAAATAAAACCTAGGGGGAAATATAAATATACTTTGTGATGCTTATCTCAGGGATAATTGTTTAGATTTTTATGTCTAGAACAGCTAGCATTTCAAAAGCTAAATATTTGATTCATACAGTTTATTTTATTTATATTAGACATTCTCCACATGTCTGAAATTTATCCCTTTGCTCTGGACCTGCATCACTTGCACCCTTATCTTGTACAATGAAGCTGCAGTGCTACACAGGCCTTGCATGGGCCCTCTGCACAATGGCAGATGCCATGTGCTAGTAATAGGCAGGCATTCAGTGTGTGTACCTGTCTGTGCCTCTCTGGGCTGCTGCTTGTCACCTGGAGTACTGTAGTGTGTAGGAGCTCTAACTGTGGGCTGGTAACCCCAGATCTAGCTCAAAGAAAGAACAAAAAGTCAGTCCATTTGCCAAAAGCTGCCTTTTGTAAGACAAGAAAAAGCAGATGGATGTGGACAGGCGGGGAATAAAGAGAAGCAATGACAGTATTGATACGTATGACTGCACTCCATTGCATGTTGTATTTAGCTGTCTCCTTCACAGTGAGTGAGGGCTATGGAGAGGGTATCTTTATGCAGACTGGCTTAGTTTTGCACTGGGATAGCCAGCTCAAAGCTGAGGGCATATGAAGGATAAAATTCCCACTTGGGTTTAAGAGATAAAAGTGCCTGTGGGTAGCTAGCAGTGCCTGTCTAGAGATGAGGGAGAAGTGCAGATGAAGTGTTTTTAACATCCAGATTCTACCTACTCAGCTTTCTTAATTGTGTGTTGGAATCCTACAGACAAATACAGAGCCCATCCTGAAGCAGAGTGATGCACCGCAGGTTGTTTGTGAAATGCCAGGAGGAGCTCTGTTCTGTGGCTGACAGTTGAACCCCTGGAGCACAAGACACAGTGCACCTTGTTGTCGTGATAGAGAAGGGACATCACAGTGAGCGCTATAAAGGTAAAATTGAAACAGGGGAAAGCCCATGGTACCGCCGTAGACAGAACAGAACTGTCAGTAGAAATCAGAGTAGTCTCCAAGATATCCATTTCCTTCCCACACTGTGTGCTTACACACACTTGCGACTTTCTGTCCCTTTCCCCATCTCCTTTAAAATATGCTAGCTATGATGGACAAGCCTAGAAGTGCACCAATATATTTCCCCTTGCCATCTGCAGCTGAAACAGCTGGATGAGTGGATCGCCATGCACTTTGGAGGTGATATCAATAGCATGTGTTAGACGGTCCAGTGGGGTGTGTTTCAGAACAGCACAGGCACCACTCCACTTCTGAGATGTGGTGCATCACTTGTGCTGTGGTCTGAGCTGGGGCATTGTACACCATTTTAGCTGTCATGCTAAAAGACTGGCAGCAACAGAAGCTAAAATGAATTAAGTATCAGCCCATTGCATATCTGCTATAAGCAGAAACATTTGCAGTGATCAGTCAGCAGTTTATTGGCTAAGATCAACAACTGAGATAACTACAAATAAGTGGCTTTGCAGCCTTTTCTTCTAGCATGTCTTTTGCAATCAGTATGAATTATTACAGTGGGTTTCAAAAGGTACAAAGAAAGTTCAGCTAACAAGCAAATAGATATAAAAGAAAAGGATAAAGGGAAAGCCAATGTTAATGGCTTTTCCTTACCAAAGACAGCTGGAGTTCATAACTGTATCACTATTAGTCTGCACAGTGTCATTGTCAGTCTGAAGACAAAAAAATCAATGTGCTGTTTTCTTTTTTCTTTGAGAACAGAAGAATGCAAGAACTAGATTAGGATAGATTAGTTCAAATATCTGGTCTGATGGCAAATAACACTGGGATCAGAGAAATGAAAATGCTGTATGAACTCTGGCCAGAAATTCCACATTTACTAGAAATCCAGTAGTGCTGTTGTTCTCTACTGGGATGCTGTGATCTTCAGTGCTGTCCTGACTGTTCACTTCTCTTAGGACATATATTTTTGTGCCATGACTGCAACTGCTTTCATTATTTAAGGTCAGTGCTCAAACAGTCTTTAAGAAAGAACCTAGTTCTAAGTTAGTGCTTGCTCACAGCCAATATGACCTGAGGAGAAGCTCAGCTGGTGACGGTGCAGTGTGCTTTTGAATAAGATGAAAAAACAAATTCCCAATGACTTCATATTAAAAATCTCTTAGTATTTTTCTAAAAGTAGGAACTTCTTGACCAGATTTCAACATGGATAATGTCATTGTTAAATCCCCTTTGCTGACCTAGCCATTACTTGCTTCCCTTTCTGCCCAAAAGTGTTAACGAGGAGTGCTATGTCCTACTGAACAGCTGATGTCCATGGTCTCAGAAAGCACCATTCCAGCAGTTCCTGGAATGCAACATCGCCAACTCTTGCAAGTTAAATGCAAACCTCACAACATTTTTTTAAAGCTTCAGTTCCTTGACTCAATGATTAGGTGAAAATCTTAGTTTTCATTAAAAAGTAAGCACCTCATTTTATGAAGATGGATATAGAGAAAAACTTGATTATATATGCTTTTATAGGATCAGGAAATATCAGATGCAGAAGAAACTGAAATGTATTATATTTTTAGAACACTCCTGAGTTTTTAGACCTGATCTGCGTGTTTTTAATTCTTGGTTTTGCATACTGAAATTGCAGAAATTTAAAATTATTTCTTTGTACACTATTTAATGAGATAGTGCTGTTTGAATCCACTTTGTTTAATACTTAAAGAATTTGGTGGGCTGAAATTCCAAAAAGATAATTTTTTGGTTTATTACTTGTTAGATAAATTATGTGATGGGAATACATCATATTCCTTTTTTGATAGTTAATTAAGAAATATCTGATTGCATGCAATGTAGAAAGTGGACCTTTCAATTCACTATTAATGCACATACTTCTTGTCCTAAGATAACTTATCTCCAAAGGAGGAAAGAAAAAAAAGGTGAACTTTCAGTATTTTTCCCACATGTGAGAAAAGAGCCCATAATCTGTTGATAATGTACTAACTGGCCCTAGAAGGGAAAGAAATGGCATGTCTAGTCCTGGGAATGCCTTAGAAGAAACCTTCCCATGCTGGCCTGTATGACTTCTTAGCAGGTTTCTGTTGTCCTTCCCAGAGGTTTCTTAACAAGATCTTGGGACTGTCCATCACTCCTTTTGGATGCATCTTTGTCTTGGTTCTCATGCTGTATGTTGCTGTCTAGTATTGAGTCTCTGTAAATTTCCCCACCTACTCAACTGGCAGTGGAATCAGCACTGATTTTATTATGCGTGCTTTCTCACTTCTATTTATGGATCAAAATTAAAAAAGAAAGAAAAAAAGCTTCTAAAACAACTACTGCCACCTAGTGTCATACCAAACTCAGAAAATCCCACACAGGCAGCTCAAGCTCTTCCCACTGGAAAAATCCTCAGCAGTAAATCCAATTTCCATTGATTTCAATTGGCACCGACTTCCTCAGACATTAATGTTACAGCTTGTATAGCAAAACCTATATATTTTCCATCGCTATATCCAGGGAAATAGTTTTACATAGGATACCTGAGAATCTGTGTGTGTGCATTGATGTGATGACAGAGAATTTAATTTCATTTCGCAGCTTTACACTAATGCAGAGGTGGACGTTACTTGGCAGCCTGTGGGAGGGTGGCAGCCTGTGACAGTGGTGTTGCAGGTGAAGAAATGTGTCTACCTGCTCATTTACCAGTTTCAGAAAGCTGGCTCTCAGCAACATAAAACCTTTTGAAAGGTATTTGCCATACTGAGATAAATAGCACCATTCATTTTAGCATATTTTAAAGCACTGTAATAAATATTTTATACCTGATTTTCTTATGGTGGAAAATCCTTAAACTAGAGCTTAGCACAAGGAATTTGTGATGCAGCATTCTCTTCAGAATGATACAACTCCTAATGATCCTTCATGTTGAATAAAAACTATTATGAGACAAGGCGCACCAGAAGATATTAATTACACTTCTTGGTGCTCGTGGCAATAATTCTGATTGAAATGAATTGCATCAGTTATTAATGTGAGGCTTGATACACTGTGTGCTGTTAAATAGCCTTTCTACAAGACAAAAGCTCAGTCAGAACAGTGTTATCATCACTCACCTCTAATGGCTGGATGCTGAAAGCCAAGTAAGATTATCTCTGTCTGGTCTGAGGTTTTACCAGCAATGGAATCCACTGAGATTCCTGCCAATACTTTGGGCTCAACTAGTGTCTGTTCTCTGAGGTCCTCAGTGGTCTTAGAAATTAAGTAATCCTCCAAATACTTCTGCATTAACTTGGTGCATATTACTGAATACATTTTGTAGGCTGTTAAAGCAAGGTGGAAAAACTGACACTGACAGCACTTACATGTATGTTCATGGGAACAGTACTTTGAAGTACGTACTATGTTTCAGTGTTAGCTGTAGAGCTAGGCCCAGAGTCCAAAAGTTTTGTCTGTGTTTCCTGTTCTTGGATCAGCACGCTTCTCAAATTACTGTAGCAGGATTTAGAAAATGAAAGGAAACGGGGCACTAATAGTCAAGACTGTGAAAAGAGTGGGAATTGTCAAGAACCCTGAGTGAATGCTCCATCTGCTCCTCAGAGGACTGCGAAGTAATAGCCAACACGACACAGACGCATTCTAGAGCAGCTTATGACCTCTTCATTTATGAAAAGCTGAAGTAACTAAAGTAGCTGAAGTTATGAAGACATCTTCTTGCATGTCTTAGTGATCATCAGCCGATCTGGGAAAGTTTAGAACTGCAACCTGAGAATAGTCTATGAACTGCGAAGGGCATAAAACCTGGCAGAGCTCCTGATGCAGGAAAATGCTAAGCAGCTGCTTAATTTTCAGCATGTGAATATTCCTTGAAGTTTAGCGTGTGCTCAGTCTTTGCTGGATTGACACATTAGCACTGAGAGGTTAAAGGACTATTTTCCACAAACCCTTCATTCCCAGTGCTTTGAAAAAGCGAGGCACATTTTCTCTTACACAGCATCTTAGTCCATGCTCCGCATAATGTCCTGTTATTTCAGTGGTATTGCTCACAAGAATGTCATAATCTGACCCTATGTATTAGTCTTATACAGACTAATACGGACAAAGCTTTTGCAGTTGGAAGAGACAGGTGCAGTTGAGGTTAATGCTGAATTTATTGCCTCATCGTCTTTCGAAGCCTACCAGTAAAGAAAGAGCAGTAAAGACATATCTATTCTGTTTTTCTTAACTAAAAATAACTCTCAGTTTTTAACTTTTTTTTCATCCTGAGGGTAGAGTTTGAGACAGTCTTGAAACATTTCAGAACTTACTGAACAAATATCTCCTTATTCTGCCATGCAAAACATCGACAAACATTTTAACCCCCTACTGTTTTATCTTGACATACCTTGGCCTAGTCACATACAGAAACAGGAAGCTTAACAAACGATCTCCATGTTTTCTGTGAAATATGTTATAAATAATGTAATTACAATGCTGGTCATTTGGATTATCCCGATCTATGGATACACCTCAGCACCATATTAGACTCGAAAAGAGAATGTCTCTGAGCATTTTGGACAAATGTCTGCAAATTTGTATGGATAGTTTCAAGTCTTTCAGCTACAGGTGTAACTGAGCTTTAAAAAAAAATAAAATCTGTGTACACAGGTAGAGCTAATCATAATATCTGCAAGGTATTTCCTGGCAGCCTGCCAAACAAAAATACAATTACAGCATGAGTGTTCTCTGCTCAGATGCAAACTTACAACCAGACTGAAAACTTGGTTGTAACATTGTTTGAATGTCCGTCTTGCCTGTTGTATGAAATAAAGTACATGAATATAATTTTTATTTTGCATCACTATTAGTATACTACATATGATGCTTGAACATATGTCACATATGAACATATGTCACATATGAACATACAGTCAGCTGTCAGTCATAACACCTAATTACATCTTGTATGTATTACTAAAAGTTTCTGAGTGAATTTAAAGTTTCAGTAAGCCTGAGCAATCAAAAATTGGTAGGCCACAAAAATCATGAGGTTTTGAATCAGGAGATCTAGAAGAGTCATATTGGGCTCCCCATTACTTTCTTCTGGAGTTTACGTTCTGCCTTGCAAGCAGGAGGGATATAAATGAAGCCTTTTCCTTTTCTTCTTTTTTTCATTGAAAGCTGAGACAGATAAGCAAAAAACTGAAGCTTTAAATAACTAAAATATTATAGGACAAGTAATGAACTATCTGTATATGGCAACACTAAGTCAAAGAAACTTGCTATTGTTCTGTACAGACATCTCTCTATTTTTTGGAATTTCTTTAAAAATCAGGGCCAGATTGTGTTTTGCACATCCCAACCAGTATTCAACAGTGGGGAAAGATCTATCAAATGCTTTCCATTCTTTTCTGTGGTCAGTGATACAAAGGGAGACTAAACAATATTATATGAGCATCAAGTTTTTGCTTGTTCTGCAGTGTTGTCGTGACTGACAGTCCACTGTTGAAGAGTGGCACAGTGGAGCCCTTAAGGTACCTGTTGTGTTTCAGTCTCTCTCCCTGCTTTCAGAGTGCATTTTTACTTCAAAATGAGAAGAATTTAAAAGCTTCAAAACAGATGTGAGATTTTTTGAGAGCAGTCCTAAGTGTCTAACTTCTAGCTTGGACGGTAGTGTGTTCGGTGCAGGCTGTGCCCTGGTGAACATGTGCTTTGGAAGGAAGAAGGAATCATGCAAGCACTTAGGAGAGCCCTACTTTGACAAGGTTTGGGGGTAGCAATTTCCCGTTATGATTTCTCTACAGTACTGAGTTTTGAATGAAGTCACTGCATCACCACTAGTGATGGTTTGGACAATTCYGCTCTACACAGGAGCATTCTTCAAAAAATGTCCTCTTTTTAGTGGGAGTGTATGTCCTCATATTTTGACCTGGCAAAAAGAAAAGGCAAAATAAGCCATGTTTCTACTTTTTTTAGCAGGTACCCTCACATTTTTGGCTTAAATCATACTTGCAACATTCAGCTACAGTACATCTGTTTGGTTAGCAGGAGCAGAAGCCTCAAAGTTCTTAGAGCTATGGTATTACGGGCTCTGGACAGACTGTTAAAAATAAACGGTGCCTCCTTGAAAGAACTTTTAATCTATGTAGACTAATATGGAGCAGAGGAAGAATGTCTTACAAATAACTGTTTTAACCTTTACTTTGTGATTTTAAACATGAGCTCTATGATAACTACAGAGAGGCAAGAGCAGAAGTTGTAAATGTTGATATCTCACTCTTCCATGTAGTGTGGCAGTGGAGAGAACTAATGCTTCCTGGCTGGGTGGTTCAAATGAGATGCCTCAGAGACACATTTCTCAAAAGGCCAGTGAAAGAAATGTGGATCTCCATGGCCATGGATTTTTGTATACAAAGGAACTGGGCCCTTCACAGTCCGTGACACCATTTGTAATCTTGAGTTGGACATGTACGCGATTATTGAAACTTGGTAGGGGGTCTTCCGATACGGTCCCTCTCTGAGTGGTTTCCTGTGTTTATTCTGCCTCCCTGTCCCTTGTGTCTGCCTTCATGCTGGTTTATTTTTCAAGTGCCTGTTCAGGCCTATTCAACTCTTTTTTTTTTTTTTTTGCTTCTTTTAGAAATTGAATGATAAATTATCACACAAAGTTTGCTTCTGTCATTATTTTTATTGATTTCTATTAATTTATAGTAGAAGTTATTCATGGCAACAGTATTCTAGATTGATTCAGCGGAAAGCTATCAAATACACTCTAATGAAAAAGCTATATAGAAAGCATGAACCTGACATTTCATCACTTAAACTCACTTTTAACTTTCAAGCATGAGTAGTCCCATAGGCTAACCATTGGAAGTGCTTGTGTTACCTGAGCTGAAAGTACTGGAGTTTAAAATACAGTGCAATTTAACCAACATGTTAAGGACAGAATTAGGGACAGAAAGCTACAGGAGCTTTGTTCCAGAGACATTCACAATTGTCATACATTTGTTAATTAGCAGACAACTATTGTATTCCAAGCATTTTTTAGCCTGGAATGAAATGAAGGGACTTGATTCAAACATTTGTAGGGAGAAATCCAGGCCCCGTTGAAGTCAATGGGAATTTTGCCATTGATTAAGAGGGCCAGGATTTCACACATAATCTAAATGCAGATGCCTGGAAGAAGATGGGAAGCAGACATAAATTCAGCAATGACACTGAGGCCAGATACAATGATCGCCATAATGTCGCCTTCCAGCAAGATGCCTACCAGTAGTGAAACCCTAATGAAAAACATCTTTCAAAAAGTGCTTTCTGCAACATTTTTTCTGTACTAGTGCATAAGTCAATATGCTGGTAAGAAAGGAAGGTTATAGAAATGTGCCTTGGTCTTGCTATTGCAGTAATACTGATTCATGACAATGTAGTAGAGTTGAAAACTGAAATGCTTGAGCTTAGCTGGAGAATAATGGGCTCTGCGGAAGCTCTTGTGCATTTCGTAATAGGTGCTGACAAACTATGGAAAAAGACATTTTGGCTAAATCATCATTCAGACTAAAACTGTACACTACGATTAGTTACTTCTGCCTTTCTAATTTATATGAAGTAAGGACAGGGGGACTAATGTAATTAGCAAAGGGGAGGAGAAATGGCTTCATATTATCTTGGAAATCTTCTCCAAGTCACATAGATATTTGGGTGAAAATTGCTATCTCTGAAGGCAGATTTTTCAGATCTCAAAAGCTGACATTACATTTCTGTTCATAGATAAACTGTGTGAAACACAAAGATCAGAAATATATTTTCTATGCTTTTGATACGCACAAATATCTTCTAATATCTTGTAATTGTTCTCAAGAGTTTAGAAAGGGAGGAATAATAATACTGGTGAAAGTAGATGTCTGATTCTAAAGGATCAACAAAAAAATCTATTCTTGAAGGTTTTAGATTTTGTAGGCTTGTATTGATCTATCCTCCTCTCAGTTAAAAAAAAAAAAACAAACTGCTTTTTTAATTAAACTATTAATTGATGTTTTTGGGCTAGCGACTGCTGATCTAGTGGCTCACCTGAATCTGATCAAATGTTTCTTTTATTCAATGAGAGAAGAGCTGCAAACAATTTACTCAGTGGCTCTGTCAATGTGCAGCAGCTGAGAATCTGGCCTGAAAASAGGTCAACATCCTTCTTTTCTGTTTGCTGTATTTATCCTTGGGAAGGTCTGCTCTTTGGGAAGTCTCTGCTCTAAAGAGGCTTTATCAGCAAGGGAAATTGGTGAGTCCTCTTTCTAATGTAAAGATTATTTTGATTTTATGGCACAAAGCATCTTACTTTGTTGCACCATCTACATATGTATTCATTTGGGACCTGGGTAAAGAACAGGTCAATGAAGAAATGCAAGTGCATTTCAGATCTTCCCTCTCTCTGCTTTTCAAACACAAGGCTCTTGTACAAGTTTTCAGTATCAGCTTTGCTCGTCTTCCTTCTCTTTTGATACCTTACTAGCATGTTTTGTTCCTGAACTGCTTTTCTGCACTGCCCTGAGGTACCAAGTGATGCTAGCTTTGGGAATTGCCATGCATACCTTCTGGTACRCAGCTATGACAATAAATAGGTTTACTAGGTCAGCTCCAACCTCTATTGCTGCTGGAAATGTGAGAGTCCTGCTTCTCTGTGGAATGCAGAAGGCTCACTTACAAAAGCAGTTTTTTAAGCCCACAAGTCTGAGTGGGTTTGAAATGTGTGCAGCCGAGCTCTTTTGGTCCTACTGAAAACATGTAACTGGCAGCACTGAAATTCCTGCTTTAAAATAATCCGACTCTTTGGGAGTGGTTGTCTTAATAACACTGTGGACCCTTTTTCTCTCTCCTGGAGTGCCTATGTTTTTTTCTTTTTTGTTACCACAACAACTAGTGACAGATATTGTATTCAACCTCTCTCTTATTTCTTGCTTCCTTTTTAGACCATTTTGAATGCTTAAGTTTAAGGGATTTCATAGAGCTCAGCAATCAACCTAATTTTAATGAATCATTTTAGTTCTAGCACCCTCCTCCTTACTAACAGACAATCCGATCACTCAGCATTGCCCGTATCATAATCTTTGTGTCTTCTACAGCTACTTCTTTAGTGCAAAGTAAATGCAAATTATTTTTACAAAATTTTATATCAGTGAAGATGTCCTTCCACCACCTAGAAAAATATTCAGCTTCACCTGGAACTTATTAACTTTCTCACTTAGCTTCTGGTGTGTTCATTTTTCATGGTTCAAAAGACCTGTAGTTCTGCCTGCAAACTTGAAGCATTATCCCATTATCACTAGGGATCAATATGTAATTTTACCTCCAAAAATACTTTTCAAAGGCCTGTTTTTCCCATGGCTACTCCTGTGTATGCTCTTAATTATAGTCATGACTAATTTTAACAAGTTGGACAATATCAATTCCGCATTGCTATGAAATATCTTTCCTAGCTGATTTAGAAAATTGGGGCATTTTAACCGTAGCTGTTTAGGTGAATTGTTAAAGAGCTGGCACACAGCCGCAGTTGTATGAAGTTACAGTCTCAAGTTTAAACTGTTAGTACACATTGCTGGAGACAGCTTGGAATAGCCATGTAAAAAACCTGCAGGCTCTCTAATTTATCTTTAGAATATCAAGTTTCTATGAACTGATTCGCCCTCTAGTTCTTGGCAATTTGTTCTTTACTTAAATTTCTAGCAAAACTTGAAAAATTCTCTTTTGAATCTGCCCGCTGTTTCGCGTGCCTGAAACTGGAGCTCTGGACTGGGCCAGAAATTTGGTTTTTAAAGCTGTAAATGTCGAGGCTGGATCTAGGTCTTAAATATATCAAAATCTATGCGTTGTTAGATTTGAAAATGTGGTTTACCTTCAGCTTCTCCTTGGAGTCATGCTTTTAGATATAAATTGTCCTGTATATAATTATATTTCTGGTGATTTTCAGGAGGGAGACAAACAGTACCTTTTTCTACTGAGCAGGTTGAAGTAAAAACAATCCTTAGTGCTTTTTCTGTGAGGAAGAGGTAGCTGTGACTGAGATGTGAAACTGCCATTTCATTGCCCTTCTTGATGAGCTCTTCCTTGTAATAGAGTGGCATGCCTTTTCATTGTCTCTTCTGAGGACCTCCTCCCCTCCATAGGCATAAGTCAAGGGGTGTCATCTCACTTATCTTTTCCATCACTGTAAAACATAATTATCTCAACCATACAGTTAGCCTGGGTTGTCAAACAGTCCACCTCAGGGTACTGCAGCCACAGATCCCACACCAGCACTTGCTTTCCCAAGAGCTCATGAGAAACTGCTTCATCTCCTGAAAATATGCTTTGACTGAATTTCCAGGCACCTTACAAGTCATAGCTATGAGCATCCCAACTAGCAGGAACAGGCAAACATTTTACAACCCTACAGACTGAATTAACTTTAAAAAAAAAAAAAAAAAAAAAAAAAAAAAAAAAAAAAAAAAAAAAAAAAAAAAAAGTGGTTACTCAGCTTTTTATCTCTGTGTGTATTTTTTATTACTTGATTTAGTCTGTTCATCTGCTTATATTGTATAATGGCATAACAAAGCCAGCTTTTCTATCTTTAAAACTTTTAGGAAGAAAGTATGAAGATATGATTGTTACAATAGATGTTTCAGATTTCTTTTGTGTGTGTGTGTGAGGAGAATTCTTTGTGATGGCAGATCTAGGGAAGTGGAAAGAGGCAGGAAAAGGGGTAAGTGCTGAAGACATTGATACCTAGTTACTGAAAAATAAAAAACTGGGCTTGGGAATGGGAGAGAGAAGCCATGTTCTGGCCAAACCTCTAATATTGCTCTGTAAAGCAGAAAACCTAAATTAATTCTGTGTTTTCTTTTAGATTTGTGGCTTATAAAGACTAAATGCACTATTTTATGTTTTTTCCTTTCCATATATGACAAACTGAAGCTAAAGTATTCCCTCTTGTACCTTTAAATAATTCAGGCTTGCCTCTGAGAGGAATATAGTAGATGTGCAAATGGTCCCTCTGCTTGCCATAGAAATGTTCTCCAGAGCATTGTGAGATGACATGACTGCAGTGCACAGGACTCCGCCATCCTGCCAAAAGCACCAGCTGTTTATCCGTAGCCCATGAGAATTTAAAGGAGGGTCTGCTGTGGCTCAAGCTCTGCTCCTGTACTGAGAGCATGGGAGACCCCTGCCCTCCCTGGACGGGCTGCAAAGTAGGACACCCAGGCAGCTAGTTCATGCGTAGCTGTGATGCATACAGGCACAGCAAGGCCTCTGTGCGTGCAATTGAATCTTTCTTCAGCAAGTGGCATATAATATCTTTCATCAGTTACATCCATTGCACTCTGAGATTTTTATGACACTTCCATGTTGGCCTTCTCTTCTGTCCTCTTTGCTCCATGCCCCATTTTTCATGAAAGCAAATTCCTCCCCTCCCTCTCCTGATCCTTTTTTTCCGTTTCATTTTTATATCATTTGCTGCTTATATTTTCTTTGCAGTACCTGCGGCAGCTGCTTCGCAGGTCCCCTGCTGTGCAAATTGCCCTTCACAGAGGAACATCTTCCTGTCAGTGACTGACAAGAGGTGCCAAGAGCAGGCTAGGAGACTTTTAAAACCCATGAGTTGGCAAATCAGCAGGTACCTGCGTGCAGTTCTGGATACGTCCCTAGCATTAGTTCCTATCTTGTATCAAAGAGTTTTTAGGATGATATGGCCCACAGGCAGAGTTTCAGGTTAAAAGGAACACACTCATAGTGTTTGGCTGCACCTACCATCTCAATTTTTCTGTTTTAAATATAATGACGCCAGCAGTTTGTTCTTGGGGAGGTTTTTGGTTTGTGTTTTGTTGTTGTTTTTTGTTTTTTGTTTTTTTTTGTTGTTGTTTTACAGGGACTGTGTTTACAACAGCCTAAACAAGGAGAAAATGTTCTTAGTACTAAACAGCTTCTGGTTTTCTTCTCCAAAGAAATCAAGATGCCTTTCATATTTTCCAAGGCCGACAATGTTGAAGAGGCTAAGATACATCAAAGACTGAAGGGAAAGGGGAAGGGACCTGCTGTAACTACCATTTTTTTAGGGAAAGATGCGGGATTTTAGGTGAGACTAGGAATGCCCTGGACAGTCCTCTCTCCTTGACGTACAGGAGAAGGCAAAGGGTCTGGAGGAGTTTGGAAACTTGGTTTAGTTCCTGAACCATCTTAAAGAGGTTTTAAAATCAGTCCTAAATGAAAGCACTTTGCACAAGAAGGTGTAGCTTTCGGGCAAAACAACACTTGAATCAAATGCAGAATAAATAGCCCGAATAAAGGGCACAGAATTTGGTCCACTGTGATCATTTGATCTGAGTGGCTTAAGGCTTTGCATGCTTCATACTTGGAAACCAGCTGCAAAATGCAGGAAATACAAGTAGCCATGGTCTGACATTTCCCCATCTGTTCCCAATATTTAATAATTTGCTCTCTTCTCTGAGCATATTAAGTTTATTTATAAATTTAAAAAATATGTTTTATTTTATATAATAAGCTTAAAGCTATAATGGCCTTTTTGCTCCAAATTTCTCAAAACACCCTGCTTTGCCAGATGGAGGGTATTAATTTTTTTGGAGGAATTTGTGTATAAGGTACAGATGGACAAGACACACTCTTTAGCACACCAGGCTTTTGCCTTGCTGTTCTGTGTGTGTTTCTATTCTCTAGAGCTTCTGTGCAGTGAGTGAGTGTTTTGAAAGGCCTAAATTCTTTTTTAGCCTTGCTCTAAGGATGATGGAGAGTGAGAAGTAAACCCTGGTTCTCACAGCTGAGACTAGTGTTTTACTAACTGGAAAAACCCCTTCCCTTTGAAAAGCTTGCTATGAATCATCCTCAACATGTTGGAATCAGTAAGAATTTCGCTGTTGAGCTGAACAGCACTAAACACAACTAAATGGCACTTCAGTTAAGAACAGCTTTTAAAACATTTTAGGGAAGGCTTGTCTTCATATATGAGATTATAAATGCTATGKGTAGGAAAAACATACTGGATCTAAATGTCCACGTACCCAAAAAGTGGCAGAGTACAATCTCCCAGATATATACTGGTAGTACCCCATTTTAGCTGATGCTGTGTCCAGGCTCATTCTGTGAGTGGGAGGTGGTTGTAGCTTCAGACTGCATGCCCCAGAATGCTATACTGAGAAGAAATGCTGACCTAAATACCTTTCTGGCCTCTGTGCTTCATAACTTTGGTTTCTACAGCATAGTCTCAAATCTTTTTATTCTGTAGTGATTACAAYTTTGAGGCTGTTTCAAACTGAAATTTAAATATCTGAAATAAAAATATACCACAGGCTGCCTCCTGTACCTGCTTATATTTATGTAGCAGCCCAGTGAAGTGAATGAAAATACACCTATTTACACAAAGATTGAATCTGGTCCAAAATGGGTTGTTTTTTACATAAAGATACAATTTGGTAAAGGCAAGTGGGTTTTTAATTTAATAATACTTTGTGTAGTTACTTTGTTATAATGCATGGATTGATCCACCATACTTTTGTCTCCCAGCAAACTGAAGATAGAAAAGGGAGCTGGTTAGATGGGTGGGAATAGACAATGTAATTAAAAAAATCCCTTCTGGGTTTTGTTTCACATTCATTTGCTCTCTGTCAAGGCAATTTTGTTTATAAATCGGTGACAACTTCTGGTGGTTATAAATTAACCTCACTTTTATTCTTACCAAGATTCTTAACTTTTTAGAAAAGTGACGAGGTTTCCACCTGAATTGAAAATTAGTAATTCAAGTAATTCTAATGTTCTTTGTGATTGTGGTAAGCTGCTAAAATTGATATTGTAATATTTCTTTAACAAATTAATTGTAATGTTGAGAATAAAATCAGTCACAATCAACATGAAAAATAGGTATTTTCAAACAAGCCTAACTTCATTCTCTGAGAAAATTAAAAGTTTGGTTAAGGAAAGTAACCAGATAAGGAATGTATTTAGGCTTCTGTAAATCTTATGACTATTACATAAAGAATATTATAGTTTGTCTATATGGAAAACATTAAATAATTAAGAACTGGATGATGGACTTTTCTTACAATAGCTGTCAAAAGAAATTTTCATCAAATAGTAATATTTCCAGGAATGGTATATATCAGTGTGAAGCCTGACATTAACCAGTATTTTTCACTGTAACATCACTGCTATGACACTGTTGATGGCAGAATGCCAGCCAAGGGCAAACCTGTCCTTCCAGGTGACTTGGATTCCAAAGTAGGATTGGAACCAGAAGAATAAAATCTTCTGTTATATACCCAAAAGCAAAGTAATAAATCAAGTAACAGGGACTATGAACTGTGCCTGGTGATTAAGAGTGGTATTGTGAAAGCACATACTGTGAAATGTGTTTGGGTACCATAGTGGAAAAGCAACTGAACATAAGACATAAATAGTGCAATGGGAAATGGCATTAGAGAGGGCGTTCACCTCTGTGCATGGCACTTCTGAGGTGGTACAGGACTATACCATGCAGCTCTAGCATTAGATTTCTAAAATTATACTAAAAATTGGCAAGATGTAGGGACTGAATAGCAAGGGAGACGATATATAGGTTCACTGGATCTACAAACACAGGATCTATAACTGATACAGTCCTTATAGATCCTGTGTCCATGGTGGTATATATGTCCATGTGTCTGTCCGTGCAGCTGTAAACAAGATGAGATTTTCTCTGGTCTTCATTTTGGGGAAAGCCTGAAGGGACAAAGATTCCATCTTCCAGGTTTTGCATTGTTGATTTTCATGGTAATTGAGTCTTATTCCTCATTTCCATGCAGCACTAAGCAAAACTATTGCTCCACTTCATTACCTTGGGTCTCTCAAGGATAAAAATGAGCACAACTTAAGTGAAACTGAAGTGTTGAAGATACTAAAAGCAGTATGAGTCTTCCAATTTGAGCAATGGTGTTTAAAAAATAATTACTGCAGAAGCTGTGGTATCTCCCAGCTATATCCTGAACATTCCCAAACTCCACTGCTCTGTGGCCTGTTAAACCCTTAAGTGTGCGTCTGTGTAAAGGCACTTGGGAACGTTAATTCACAGCTACAGTTCATTCAAATGAATTTTCCTGAGGTTTCCTGTTTAGGAAAGCCTAAATTTATTACAAGAGGTTTGGCTAACAGCCCCGAAATGGAACTTATTACAAGAATAAGCATTTCTATGACATTCCTGTTACAAGCCCTCACCGCTAATATTTTTCCTTGAACTCCCTGCCTCTATATCCTGAAAATAACACAGGTAAATCACTAGTCTTTTACACATATTGAAAAGCCTACTAAGTGAAAGAAATACCATAATAAATGATCAAGTATAAAAAGGTGCTTTGGCTTAGATGTTTCCCAGAAGCGATACAACAAAATTAAAATCAACTGATTCCCCTGGAAAAACACTAATACGTGTCACTGCAGCAATTCCTCAACATGTTTCTCTAAGTTTAATACAGTTTCTGGAATAGCTTTTTAGATGGTTTTCACAGAAATTACTGAAGGAAGGAGACGTTACCTGAATGAATAATAACAAAAATGCGCTAGGCAGATGGTACAGAGATCTAGGATCTAATTTCTACCAGACTTCAAATGTGTCCATTCAGCTGCCTTTACATTTTCTATGTGAGGATAACAAAACCAGCTTTGGAAAACTCCCAGCTCTCCCTATAAGCTTTAAGCAATTTCTAAGCAAACCTCTGAGATTTTTTGTTTTCTTTTGGCAAAGGAAAGTTGGTGGTGCTCTTGGAGCTGTCTAAAATATTTTGACATGGAGCTGCAGTACAATTTTCACTTGAAAAAATTCATTTTCAAGTAGAAAAGCCTTGGAGTTTGTGGGGGATTGGGAAGTTTCCAGTCAGATTTTTTTTTTTTTTTTGGAAGAAAAGTAACATGAGAAGAGTAATGATTTTCTTGCTGAAAATGAGTAAAGATTGACATTAAATTTTTGATTCACAGGGCAGCTCTGAGAGTGCCATTCTGGATTTCTGACTAGCATACTACAATAACCGAGACTTGCATCTTATGTTAGTCTTCTCCTTTATTTTCTTTTTTTTTTTCACTTGGGTTTTTTTTTGTTATTTCTAGAACTGCCCTCTTATTTTTCTTTTTTTCCCCTGTGCACTTTATTTGTTAAATTTAATTCTATGTCAGCATTTCATTATTCTTTTAAATCCCTCCCTTCTTCCCTTGTAAGAGGGATCTCTAGATTTGTTTGACTACTTTTTCCTTTCTTTATTTTTCTTGTCTTTATCCTCTCTCTTTCTTTCATTTCTTCTTTCATCTATTTTTTGCATAAGCTCCCTTTTTAAAAATTCTGCAGTTTCTCGTATGCTTTTCTTTCCCAGTGGAAGACCAATAGTCAAGCTAGCCAGGAGACTGCTGCTCTCTTCGTAGTTGCACAGGGAAACTGCTCGCTTGGGAAAGAGGGTTATGATGGATGGGAACTGGAGTATCAAAATGCAGGCTGCAGTTTAGCCTGCACAGAGCAAAGCAGCTATCTCAGCTAACAGATATTGAAGGTTTGGTTTTTCTTTTTTGCGGAAATGAATTAATTTTTTTTTCCCCTAAATTGTGTATTTCTGAGTACTGCAGCCTGTAGCTAGCAGAATTGGAGAGATGTGGAGGGGCTGGAAGTCAGGGGACAAACCAACCTGTGGACATCAAAAAGCACTTAGCTGTCTGAGTGCTGGACAGGGTTAACATGGATAGCTAGACATTTTAGTAGCCTCCTCTCTTCGTTCTCCGAAGAATACTATTCTTATTGCCATTTCCTTTCTTAATTTGCAGATTCTCTTTCCTCCCTGATGCATCTCTGACAGTCAGTTTTACYGCGTAGGTATGGAAATTACCCATACATTTTCATCAGACAGTGTCAGGGCTCTCTTGATATGCCCTGGAAAGTTTTGACAAATAAAACAGAGCTAAATACCAAGTGAAAACCTGTGTCTTCCTGAGATGGCCCTAAACCAGAATCAGTATTTTTTCCACAGTCAAAAAGATTGAAGAGCAGCCCTTTTTTCCAACAGTTTAGAGCTTCCAGTTTCAATCTTTTGAGGCTACAAACCTTAAAGTCATCACTAACTCCTGTACAGGCAGACACCTGTGGAATCTCTGAGAAATTATTCTGTTTTGGAGCAGGACTGGATGTTATAATTGGCTTGTGTTGCTGAAATTCATTTGTGAGTTTCAAGCTCTACTGGCAAGTTGCTGCTAAATGCCCTTTTGCCCTTTCCAATACTTAACTTCGAGATTTGTAAAAATAGGCCAAAAATGTGTCCTGCTATTCTGGAGACCACACTGTTTCTTTAGTAAAATGCATGAAATGGACAGTTCATGTGAAAAAAAACCCGTAAAAGATCTATTGTTTTGAATACAAGAAGCACTGTTTCTCTGCAGGTGTTTTGCACGAGGGAAAGCTGCAAGGATAGCATTTGTGAGCTTTAAATAATGAGCGCAGAACTGTGTATCTTCCCCAACCAATGATTCTTCCAGTGAATATGATCATGAAGGAAATTGAATTCAAACATCAGCTTATTCCCATGCTAATTAGTGCACTCTCTGACTCTCACAAGATAACAGTAATCCAGACAGAATCAAAATCAAAAGCAACTTCTGTTGTTTTTTGGTGGTTAACGCTGTAATTGTACTTCGGTTATTACAAATAGTACTATTTTAGAAGAGGAACACAGCCCTAAGAGTATGCGTGATTTTGACTTTGGAGGTATGGACCAGATCCAGGCCTGGTGTTAACTGGTGGTTCAGCCCAGTGAAGCTAATGGCGATAGAATCTGCCTCAGGGTGTCTGTCTGTTTATGTAGCTCCACTCTCCCCTAGGCTACTTCCCTGGCTTAATCCCTCCCCTATCCAGGCTAGAAACGCATTTCTCTCTCTTATTTAAGATTCCGTAGACCCTTCATATTTAATATTAGTATAAAGGGGAAACAGAGCCCCAGGAGAAAGATCAGAGTTTCTGTTCTGTTGAGGCATCAGAGTCATTCTTCCCTTAATGAAGAGGAACAGCAGGATGGATAAAAATCAATGACTTTAAACTTAAATTAAAATCTAATTTATTTTTTAAAAAATTTTTTCTTGAAGAAAACTATTTAAAATTAAGTTTTAAACCTATATTAAGTCCAATTTATTCTGATGTATTAAATCATTCAAAGTTTAAAGAAAAAAAATCCTAAAATTGTTGCTGGCAAGGTTTTYGCATCAGGCCAGTGAGTCACTACTCATTAGCAGTGAAGAGAAAATAGTTCTTCTAGGTTCCATTTACTCACTTAATTTCATTCAGTGACTAAAGTCAACACAAAAAGAATTGAGATATTTGTTTTCACTGTGTACTCTTCAGTTATTTTCCTAAAAAGATAGCAATATTAAAATTTTTCCTTGGAATTAAATATATCCATTTTGCCATATCTGGCACTCAGCTCTGAGTCTCAGAAAAAGCAGGATGCCTATTTTCCTCTACCACCTATGGTTAAAAATGAAGTATAAGATAAGACCTACTAGTTTTAGAATCTTGAATGACATGATAGTCAGAAACAACCTTTGCAAGTCACTTTAATAAGCCTTCCTTTGTYGATTAAAATAATTTATTTGAAAAGCAAAATATATTTTGATAACTTTACGTTTTCCCCTTGAGAACACTTGCATTAATTTGTATTTATAAATATTGATTTATAATCTACATTTTTGTAGATTATTACTTTCTACAGTTGCTTTAATAAATGTGTATAGTTAGAAAACTATGTATGCATACATAATAAAATGGCTATACTTAGTCATAAATCAACAAGTTTGAAAAGTTACCAGCCTGAGATAATTGGTCTCTCTTCAGGAAAATAACTGAGAAGTATCAATGCAAAACAAGACAAAAATAAATTGAAGTTTTCTGCTTGCTGACTTAAAAGGTCATGATTCTGTATCAGGCTGTTCTGTACTAAGCCTTTGTATAACTTGCTAAAAAGCCCACAGGTCTAGCTCATCAGGGTTTAATATGCAATCGACCAAGCACATGTGATAGCACAGGTTATTCACAGGAAAAATCACAGTGCTACCAGCTTTTGGCATGTCTGTGTCAGTCTTGAAAAACAAAACCACATTCTCTAGACATCTGCCACAAAGGAGACGTTGAAGGGTGCGTGTGTGCGTGCGTGCCATTGTTAGGAGGAGGCTATGTAGGAAATGAGCCTGCTGTTTGATTTGAATGCATCTTTGTTTTCTGTTTAATTCAAAGAACTGAGACTGCCTGTCCTACCTTAGCAAGATACCTATCTATTTGCATTTGACCATTATCTGGGTTAGAGAAAACATACAAGCAGCCCCTGTGGATGAGAGATTGGTCAGCAAATCTGCAGAAGCAAATTAGAAACAGGAATTGGAGGAGGAATTTGCTCAGAAGGCTGAGCAGCTCTTCACAGCACAAATTAAAATCTTGCCACTTATTTGGGACTGGTCTCAATGCACACATGCTTCATTTGGTCCATAGGGTTTATTCCAGTTGTTTTCAGTGTGAGTAAATGGAAACATATCCATGGTTTTAGGGCCTGAGGATGTACTAACTGCCTTCAGTCCTCAATGGAATGAGGGCCTTTGCACTAGTGGGCAAAATTCACTTTGAAACTGAAAAGAGTTTTGTTCTGGCAGATCCTGAAAAAAGTAATGTAAACTGTCATTCAGCACTGAAGGGTAAAGGCCTAATCTGGATTTGGATTCTGATTTTTAACAGTGATATAACATGGGGTGTGGGGGAAGCTATATGTTACCTTTTTAGCATGTGCAATGTGGGGGGGCGGGAGGCAGGGAGCAAATGCTATTGCATGAAGACATGAAACTCCACATTTGCATGTGCGGTTGTTTCAGGATTTACCCCAATACAAATTATTGATGGGAGTAGTATTTCTATTTACTTATCAATATCCTGTTTTGTTTCTTTTGTAAAAGCTTTTTTCCCCTCTCCTCCCCCACTCCCATCCCCCTGTTGTCTTTGTGCCTAGTATTTTTCCACACTTTATTTCCTAAAAGACTAGCAGGTTTGACGATGCATTGTGATTTCTTTTCTACAGGGCTTTATGAAGGAAGCTGGAGGCAGTTCTCATTAGTCTCACTGACATCTTTTATCACTTATCAGAGGAACAAGCAAACGGAGAGCAATTCCTTTGATCATGGCAAAAGTAGAAAGAGTATTAAAAACCCTATGAAGATTCACTAAGTAGAAAGTGGAAAAGACATGTGGCATGTTTCAAAGAAGTAACATGATTTAAAGTTGCCAGATTTGCTTGTATATATTAAAGAATTGTTAATGATGCTACATTTTACATGCATCCTTAGGTTTTTGGTTTTAAAAAAAACCAAACAGATGAAGGAGTTCTTAGGTAGAATGGATAGATTAGATCAATTGGAAAATATCTCTAAAAGGTGAGCTGTGTCAGAGAGGAATTCTGTGATTCAATGAAAATTCTTGAAAATAAAAATAAGGTTGTAACGGTGGCACAACGGATTGAAAAAGAAACCTGCTCTCATGGGAGAATGTTAAGAAATCTTAAGAATTCCTTTTCTTTTGGAGGCATTCTGTGGTGAATCAATGTATGTTTGTGAAGACTGCATATGGGAACTGCAATGCTTGCAATTATCCATGTATACCTGACTGCCTAACTCTGACCTCAGAGTGCCACTGCTTCTTCATTCTATGGAAAAATAAGATTTTTCTCAGTGGTTCTGAGTATTGATTCACCTAGCATGATGCCATCATCGTGTGCCTTGCATTATTACCAACAGGGCAGGGAGAAAAGAGAAGCGAATATACCCTCCTACCCACAGCTATTGAGCATTATGTAGTCTAGATCCACTAGTGGTTTTCTGCATGGCTGCAGCTTGTTTATCCACTGCTTATAAATCCCTTCTTGATTTCTGCATGTGATCAGCTCATATCTCAAAGCATCAGATTCGAATTGCCCTTGAAGGCCCTTGTCTTAACCTGCGAAAATACAGAGACCACAATTATTTAGGCATTTTCTTCCCACATAGACTCTGTGCCAGCCTTGTCCCTGCAGCATTTTTTACTACCATAGCTAATTTTCAACTATGTTGAATTTGATTTAGATATGATGCAATGTAGTACATTTCTATAGCACCTTTTATGCAAGCATCCCCAGAGCACTTTCTGATCAAGCTAAAATTAGCTCTGAACTACATACAAATTCCTAAAAGATTCACTTAAAAAAAAAAAAAAAAGGTAAAGAGAAGGTAGAAATGTATGCACTCAGTTCAAAGTTAAAACAGGCAGAGGGGTGAGTTATTCTCTGTTACACCAGAGTAACAGATGAGGAATTAATTCAGTATATTGCTTTATAACAGTCTTGGAGTGTGATTCCCCAAGTTAGTGCAATGCACTGCTCTAACAATACTGACCAGAACGAATTGCATGAATGCTTTAAATGACCTGGAGGTGGCAGGTGAAGCAATGCATAGGTGGGTTATCAGATCTCCCTCTATGTACACATTGTTCTAACATTTGCTGCTTCTGATAAGAAAAGGAAAGCCACACAATTCTTTGTGATACATGGCCTCAGTCTTCCAAGAGGAAGACAGTGGGAGGAATAAACAAATAGCTTTGAGGGATGTGAATCATGGATCCAAAATTATCTTTTTGCCAGAGCAAGGGGCTTGGAGATAAAGCAAACTCCAGCTGGTTTCTCAGGATTAAAAAAAGAAGATTGTTGCCAGAAGTTGTCAGGAGGGACGAGCTGACACAGGGTGACATGCTGAGGAAGGAGGGCTGAGTTAGATCTTTTCCTAGACCTAGAGATCTTAATGAAAATCAGACTAGCATATGATCTCTTTCATTGTTGTAAGACTTTTTTTGATCCTTTTCCTTTAAATAAATAAAATGTTTCTTTAAGGCAGTGGTTTGATCACCACCATTGTTCCTTCATGGAAGAGAACTGTAGGGCCTGAAGATGCATCAAACCTGCTGAGAAAATTGGAAGAGATTGCTGCCTGAGACAGGTGATGATGGTCTGAACTAGCAAGAAGAGAACTGAACATAGTTCAGTGCTCTTGCTAATGGTCATGCATGTTTGTTAACAGCTCTGCCTGTACCAAAGGTGGTAGTCAGGCTGGTGGAAGTCCACCTCCATGGCTTGTCCCTGCTGTTTCCAGAGCAGTGAGACAAAGGGCATCAGTATATTATGATGTGGCAACCTCAAATTACGGCAACTGTGTGACCAGCACAGATGCTTGAGGGTCATCTGCAACAGGCAGAAAAGCCTTAAATGGCAGTGAACAAAAGGAAGAGAAATTTTATAGCCACATGGTTAGGAAAGACAGTATGTGAAGTCTGGCATTTGTTACAAAGAACAATGAAAAAAAAGTCTTTAGAGAAAAGTCAGATTTTTAAATACGATTGTACAAGAAGACATAAGGTCTTGTAACCATAGCTAATAGATTAAGCAAGTAAGTTGCATTTTCTGTGGAGATGTGCCTTCTAACACTTCATGGGCCCAGACAGTAGCTGAAAACTTACTATGGGGTGCAGCTGAGCTGTACTGCAGTATGGCAGGAAAGACCGGAAGTGTGCATGTCTGAAAACTTTATCTTAGGCTGAGCTTTTTAGATCTCTAAGGCTGTATGTGCTTCGGTGAAATTAAGAACTTTACCAAAATAGGAAGACAAAATGTGGAGAATGTGTACATTCAGGCTACAGTGTTCAGTGAATAAATCCCATCTGGGCCTGAGGAAAGACCAACAGTATAGGTCAATTAGGAAGTTAAGGGCACCTCTGGAGCTTGTCCTGCTGCAGCCAATCCTTTACACTGTGGTGAATCAATTGTCAAATGTGGCAAGTGAGGTGAGAGATGGTCTCTCAAGTACATTGTTTCTGATTTAGAGACCTTTCCATAGCTAGCAATCAATCTGTTTTGCTCCAAATATAATTGCAGTGTCTGAGGCAGAGAGAATGGGACGGGAGGAAGGAGCAGAGAGAAGGTCTGAGAAGCCACATGGTGACGTTGTGAAACAGATGCAAAATAGTAGCTATAAATACATCCAGTGGAAAGATTGAACCTCTGGACTGACACACAAATAATCTGCCCAGCTCTACCATGTGCTTCCTCTGACTGTGATTAGCTGTGTAATCACTGTTCTTTATCTCAGCATTCCACTTGTTGTTTGTTTGTTGTGTTTACTGGTCCCTCATCCTCTCTACTGCGAGCATCAGTGGCATGCTACAGTGTGGCAGAAATAGGGAAAATATACTGAGATCAGATAAAGTGTCTCCCTCGCATTGCCTTCATGCTCTGCCTCTTAACTTAGGTATTGAAGGGTTTTTGGGGTGGCAGCAGCAGACAAAGGCTGTTTCAGAGTGCTCTGCCTTCCCAAAGGGAAATTAATTCCTTTCCTATACAAGAGATTTATATGGCAAATTAGGTCAGTTATCATTAAGCTACTGCACAGCAGCACAAATCATAATTTTAAATACATTTAAAATGTAAGTATGTTTAAAATACATTCTGATGCAGTACAAATCAAGCCTCTTAGAGTTGCTATGTGGACCAGTTAGATGAACATGGAGCATAATAATCAAGGAACAAGTTAGTTGGGTTTACTGCTGCTTGTGAAGACTATATAATTTCTACCATTGTTTATGTTTACTTACAACCAAGTATCCTCACTGCTATATCCTCAGGATAAGAAAAATATAAGTGCATAAACAAAAACCAGTTCTTCCTGTCAGTCTCTCTGAGTTACTGTTTTTTCCTTAAAAATCTGCATGACTGTTCTCTAGAGGAGATGAAATGAATGGAAACTTATGCCCTTCCTTTCCCAAAGTTTCCCAACATCAGCCCTAAAAATGCAGCCATCTGTTATGCAACTGACCAACCATTTGCTTCTTCCCAGATTTCTTTTCTCTCTTCATGATTCCCCAATAACAAACTTTTCTTCTTGGCTGTGCCTCTTTTGAGTGTCCTTTTTTGATTGTCACAATTTAGTTTCGTGGCAGACTTCATAATCTCACGGGCACCAGAGCCCTCTGCCAAGGTTTATGCAGATTTAATGCCTGGATTAATCTGGCCTGGTATTTATATAATGTTCTGAACATGTGAAGCACTATAAAAGCACTGTATCTTATTACTGAGTCCATGGAAGTCTCCCCCTGCTAACTCAGCACACGTTTAAGCTGCTGTTCCTGGAGGTGAGGTGCAGTGACAGAAACAACCAAATCCATGTCTTGTCTTCTGAGATTGTACCTCTCTCTCTTTTCTTTCTTTCTGTCTCTCTTTTTTTTCTTTTCCTTCTAGGATTTCTGGAAGAAACTGAATAGAAGGAGGGAGACCCCCTTCAAAGATTTCACCTCCTGAGAGTATTCTTTCAAAGACTTTGGCACAGTCTTCCTGCTTTTTGCTGCTGCTGGACTGCCCAGTTCCCTCATGCTGTTTCCTAAGCACTTTTAAAAGCTGGCAGCCTCTGCAGAAACCTTTTGGAAAAAAAAAATCTTGATACAGGGGGAGGCTGCTTTCAAACTCTGGTCTGTAGGTGGCACTCAGTGGGGGGAGAAGCCAGTCTCCAAATCCAGGCCATCCCAGCAACTTGATAAAAATCACTAGTACGACTCAGGGAACTGTAGGCCTATGCTAGCCAAATCTGCTGTGTTTTTCAGGGGCTGCTTCCAAAAACATTTTTATGTTTTGTTACTTAAAGTACAGATGAAGGAGATGACCGGCAACTACAGTCCAGGTTTAGTCATCATGTCTTCCCCTTCCGTGTTATCAACAAGGAGACAAAGCTCAAAATCAAACATGTATACGTATAGTGTTTGGGGTATATTTATGCCTTTATATAATTAAATTAATGGAGCTTTAAAATATTATATGGTAGTTGGACTCAAAACAGCTCTCATTTTCACACTTGGGAGTGCGGCTATCTAAAATGCAGTCAATAAACTTTCCCCGGCACTGTTCAGAAGGCATTATGGGTCCATTTATTTTCACTTCCCTCCCCCCATTATTTGATAGTTCTTTTAAGAGTTGTGAGTTTTACTTGGTTCCTTTTGATCAGAAGGAAAAGGTACTGCAGGAACTGAGACGCTGCAGTGACTCTGGCTTTGAACTCACCAGGTCTAAAAGCCTGCAAGAACATTTTTTCTTTCAGCTTTCTATCCAGCTCGTAGAGCTGGCTGATAAAGGCGTACRTTAAATTGTCCTGAAGGACAGCTAGAAAGCTAGGCGCTACAGTCTGAACTCACAATGGAATTGATATATATATATATATTTAGTCTAATCTTATTAAAATGTAAATGTTAGACTTTAGAGTAGATTTAAAAAAAAAAAAATCAAGTCATTAAATTCTTTTTGCTAAAAAAAAAAAAAAGTTTATTTTCCATTCACTTCAGCTTGCGGGGGTCCTGAGCTCCTGCAAATGCTGCAGCTCCATCTAGTGGCACTGCTGCCAGTTGTCAGGGTGGAGGCAAATCTTTAGAAATGCTAATAACGAAGAAAAATATTAGGATTTAAATTCTGTATTTTCAGTAAAATTCTTTAAGATTTCCTTTCGGTTATCACAGTTAGAGTCTACTCTAGCGCTTTCTGGAATGAAACAATATTTAAATTACGCTTGTTTAGAGAGATTAGTGTATGAAATCCATCCAGTCTATTTCTCTTCAGTATTTTTCTTGCCTGAATAATCACAGACTTACAGACGTATTCCTATTTCTAATAAAAGAAGGTAGTATGTTTAAAACTATGTATGTATATATAACCATGTGGTACTTGTAAAAGTAGCTTTGATCCAAATTTCTTAAAGTACTTGGCAAACATTTTTTAAGCATCAAAACATTCAAATTTGTTTGCCCTATCCACTCATCAATCTGTCCATCCACCCATCCATCATGTATAGAGATTGTGCACGTTTATATAGACAGTAGACCTTATTCTGCTCTCAATTACATTATAACTTAATTTATTTCAGTATAGTTACTCTCAGCTCTCACTGGTCWGACATGAAAATTAGTGTCTTGTGTATCTGTATATAGAGCAAATATATACTCACAAAGTGTGATGAACATATGTTGTAATGTGATCTTAATGTAAATAGGCTGGTTCTTTGGGGTTCTCACCTCATCCAGATGGGAATTGACATTCAGTATTTTACACCATTACAACTGTGTTTAGTTTTTCAACACATCTTGCTCCTGCCTTTKATCTAGTCAGAAAATAAACATTCTTGATTTGATTTGCTCAGCTGCTGTCTGAGCCACAAAACCTAGATTTCATCTTGTGTCCTGAACTCGACTCCCATGCTGCTTGTACAAATTTGTTGAATTCAATAAATGTATTTAGCCTTATTAAGATTCAGGAAAACAAATATTATCCTCCAGTGATGCAGCAGATAACAGGAGTTAATAACAAGTATGTGATAAAGATCACAGGATTCCCTGTAAACAAGATGCTGCATTGCACAGAGAGCATCTTGTCTGCATATGTTTCATAAGTAACTAGGCATCCTCATGGGCTTCTTTAGTTATTTTAGAAAGTTGTGTAAACAGTATTATCTACTTAATGCCCCAAATGATATAATAATTGATATGGAAATGGGGCAAAGCTCAATAGATCGTAATACAACCCTCCATGGACTCTTGGAGATGATCTGCCCAGATTTTATTTAAATTTTCTTCTAGCTTGTATGTATGCAGCCTGTGGTTTGTTAGACATGCTAGACAGATGTTGGTTGGACAATATTTTCTTTTTTTGACCTTTTTTTCTGGAAAAAAATTAAATGTGAATTTATATTTGGATTGTTATGTGTTGTAGGTATACTTCAAAGGTGTCAATGACAATGTGAAGAGTAAGGTCATACTGAAAAGCTCTGATGCATTGTGTGCTGTTGTTGAGAAAAGTGGATAGTAACAGATTGCTAGCATATACGGTACTCTGCAGTGGTTGTGTGATTCTTCTTGTTTAGACTACAAGAGCAGTGGAAAGAAATACCGGAGTTCTAAGAAATGCTTAAAACTGGAAAATGTGTTTGAAAATATTTCTCTGTTCCTTCTTGTGGAAAATGATATTGAAGCCTGGRGATTTTTTTATATATTCTAAAAATCTCTTATGCAAGACTCTGCTTTGTTATTTTTATAAAGTAGCAGTTAAAATATTTTCCCTATTCAACCACTTATTAGTTCTTCAAATATATTAATTAGTCAGACTTACTCAACTGTTTTTTCCACAGACATCACATGCAATTGTTTCAGGTGTATGATATCAGGCAAAAATTAAGCTGTTGCAGTTGTCCATGCAAGATGAACTTAAGAACATGCAACCATGACATGTCTCTGTTTTACAAAGCTGTGATGCCAGTTGTACTTAATAGTTATTTCTCCAGACAGTCAGTGTGGTCTCCAGACCACTGTATTAGACTTTGGGAAAAATCACTTCTCTTATTTGTACCACAATTCCCCCAGCTGTAAAATGCGAAAAATGATACATTGGAATGTACTGATAAAATATAAGTAGAACATAGCTTTATAGAAGAGGGCAAAGCAATATTGGTATTCAAAAGAAATCTGAGATTTGATTAGACTTGATCTAGGTCACTCAGTGGGCTTGTGACGTTGCCAAGAGCAGAGCTTGGGTCTCCAGACATTCTGTCTGTTGACTCCAGCTGCCTTCCAGGTACGGAGAATGTCTGATGAATGTTAATAATGCAAACAGGAAAAATGCCAGCAACTGCTCATTTCTATTTATTTTATTAAATTGAAGAAATTTTTCTAAAAAGCACACATTGTTTTGGGAGACAGGAAATGGATGAAATTGATTTATTTATAAAACAGGCTTTTATCACTCAAATATTGTACAGCAATGAAGAGTGGAAGTAAAATGGCTGTCTGSAAGCAGGAACCACCTGCTTGCTTAATTTATGTTCTGTTCTTGCATATGTGGTAGTGCCAGAGTTTTCTTCTTCCAAAATAGCTTCACTGATGCAGTGCTATTCACTTTTGCTGGCCTGGCACCTGGAGAGGTGGGATGTGTACTCTGGGGACAGCATGCAAACCCCATGGAAAGTGCACAAGGATTTTAGTCGTCGTTTCTCCAATGGCTTCTTAACAAGAGTTAAGGAAGGGCAATAGATAAGCAAGACAGGTAGATGTGGATGAAAATGTTAGCTATTTCATTTTTGAGCCATTCTTAAAACATTAATCAGAGGAAAAACAAGATGAGGTGGCAGGTGGAGAGCACCCATTTAATTTTTATACATCTTATGAAAAAGCCAGGACAGATTCAATTAATGAATGGGGGCTCTGCAGCTACTACTGTATCCCTGCACTGGGCAATGTTAATCGGGAAAGAGTCTAATCTTCTCTGACTCCCTGCAGAAAATCTGCCCTACCTGGCTACACATTTTTAACTGTGGAAGATAAAGTCGCATGTACAGGCAGAGGGAACCTGGTCCTTGCAGGCTGTCATTCCAAGTGGAAGATAGTAGGGTCAGTATGGGAGCAGGAATGCCGTCACCTTTTAGTTTAGTAACATGTAACTACTGAATACTCACTTTGCTGTAAAAATCAAGTGAAAAAGAATATGCAGAAGTTGACTTTCGAAATGTGAGTAAATGAAAGCAGAATTCTTTTGGCAGGTCCAACCAGTCTCTGAGAGTACACAGCTAAGAAATCAGAACTGGCCGATTGCCTATGGAGCTGATGAGCCAGCATGGCCTCACTACAGTCCAATGCAATAAATAGATAATATTGTAACTTCTCTAGTGTATAAGGAAAGTAACGCCTGATTCTAAAATAAGACTGCATTAGTAAGAAACTATGCAATCAACAATAGGCACACAGGTTTGGCAACTTACTGCCTCTAAGTTCTCTTCCATTTCAAGATATCTTCAAGAAATGAAATAGGCTTGTATAAATCAAAATTGCCTCCATCCCAACACACATTTCTAAGTTAAATGTTGGAATTAACTTATTTGGTCAAGTTTCACAGCTTTTCTGTTCAGTGAGTACTGAAAACCTGAATAAGGAAACCTTACTGGGGAAGTGCTGGGTGACGAAATAGGGGCACAGAGGTTAAGTTACTTGTGCAAAGTTCAGACGAAGTCTGTGGCAGAGCTCCAGGTGAAATCCAGGTCCTGTGGGTCCCCATTCATTGCCATCACAGTACTAGCTTTCTCTTTCCAAGGATTTTCAATGTCATCTCTGAAGAGATTAATAAATCCGAAGGTCACAGGCTCTGCAGTTGTAGGAAGGGAATACATACATGATTTGCTTGGGGGAGGTTGAATTGTTGGGGGAGATTTTATTTTTGTTGTATTCTAATAGTAATGAAATCACAAACTGATTTTATGAACACTACACTTGTCCCTTTCGTGACATGCTGTAGGCTCTGTGGATTCATACATGAAGTGGCTTGACTGGAAGTCTCAATGCAGCAGAAATTGAAATCAGCCCTTTGAGTGAGGCAGATGATATGTTCTTCCTGGGTAGCTCTGAAGACGTGGCTGACTGGTTGCCACAGATGCCCCACTGAAAAGGCTCTCCATTAAAGAAGTTCAGTGTGGGGGAATTATCCAACAAACACATTGTTCTTTCTTCACACCATTCCTGTATTTATTTAGGTCATTTTCCCCCATAATACAAGGAGACTGACCTCTGCCCTCTGGTGGATAGGGACAAAGTGACTAATTCTAGGACCATTTTGCTGACAAAACTCTGCTAGTACATTATATGGAAAAGCATTCTCAGAAGAAATTTGGCTTATACCAACAAAACCGGGGGGTGGGGGTGGGGGTTGGCGCTGTTTATTTTAGTGCCTTTTGAATTATGTAAATTTTTCTCTTAGCCAAATAGCACCTCCTCATATTCCTAACGTGCACTGCCATGCCAACAAAAATTGGTTAGCTTTCGATCAGTTAATCGTTCAGAGGTGGAAAGTTATAGCATTACCACAAGTAAAGGTTAAGTTAAGATCTCTTTGATGTGCCACTTTCCTGGTACTTGTCCTTGCTAGACAGCATGTACTTATGGACCCTCTAATCTCATAGTCAGCTGTAGGGTGAGGGTCTGTGGACACAATTAACTACTCATGTACAGTCCCATAGGAACCTGAGGAGAATCCAAGGCAATTGTGCCTGGGATGCTGCGCACAATGAGGGGAGGGAACAAAAGGGGGGAAATTATTTTTCCCCTATTCTTCTGGTCTTTCACCACAAACTGCCGTGGAGATAGAGCAGCGTGATGGCCATGCTTCCTTTCTGCCTTAACTCCAAGTTGCCTGAGTGTGATGCAGACCCCAGACATGCTTTCTTCTTCGCCACCTTGTTACTGATGCAGACGTGATCCTCTAAGAAGGTGTTACCTTCGACCCATTTTAACTGTCCTGCAATATGGTATGTTGTGGGAAGATTAGTCCTTAAGTCTCTTACTTAATTCCTCTTAATCTCTTAATTCTGGTATAACTAGAAAAAATAATAATTGTCAAATAACAAATAATCCACATATTTTGAGTTTAATGCCTAGCTGTTAGTAGCTACTTAAAATATTAACTTTCCACCCTAGACACTCCTATTATTTTGTATTTTTTCCAAGCCATCCTTCTTGTAACAATGCACAGCAATGTTTTTCAGGTTCAGTGCACTTTCAATTAGCTGATTCTTTAATGTGTCTGGGAGGTAAGTTAATACAGTTACTCCTAATTTATAGACAGTGTCATTGTGGTGCATGTAGTATCTGTACCTGGAGTACAGGCCTGAAAGTACTCAGTGGACTACGTTCAGCAGAGAATAATGACCCATGCTAGCATTAAATGTTAATTACRATATTTATGAGAATTAATTTACCAGATTATTAAAATAAATGTATGGGAGAGAGAATGGAGTTGAGGGAAATTACAGAAGCAGGTGAATAGAGACTTTTTCAGCTCTTAGGAAGCTTTCACAGGAGCATTAGGGCCAAGACAAGCTTAGTATTTGTATATGTGGGTTTGGATGCCTGAAAGAATAAGCTGTAATATCACACTGCCACCAAGATGATATTTGCATGGTGTACCAGGCTGCAAAACTAAGGCAACGCCCAATTTACATAAACCTCTGAAAGGCAACAAGGAAGCACATGCTTAACACAGACTGTCTGTTAACCATGTGTCTCACAGCTTGATAATCAGAATTAAATGCTAGCACTATATTAGCCAGATGTTCTCCTCAACAGCACCCTTCTGTGGTTCCTTTCCATTATGTATACAGCGCACATGGTATGAATTTTCTACCCCAGTCAGAGCTGCACTTAAAGATCACCCCAAACAAGAATGTGCCTTCAATGCAAATCATAAAACTGTATCAGCTACAAAAGGGAAATGAAGAATATTCCCTCATCTCTGATGGAATGATCATCGCTTGTATTTTTTGCTCCTACCAAAGTTGATTGTAAACCTTCCCCCCAGGTCCTCCCACCCACAGCAGTTGACTTCAGTGAGAACAGGACCAATCCCATTATTCTCAGAAATGGCAAGTGTTGTTTGACCAGGCTTCAGCTGAAGTAGTTAAAAACTACATTCAGTGTCTGAAGATGCATCCTTTAGATTGCATCGACCGAGAAGATATTTCTCTTCTTGAAAGGAAATAGTTTCCACATGAGCAAGCAATGCCTCTGATTCTGCAGATTCTTAAGTGCTTTATTCATTGTATTTTCCTATTCTGACTTTTCACACAAAATAGGGTATGTCCAAAATAAGCAAATTGTAAATGATTTTTTGTTGCAAATTTCTTTCCACCTTAATAAGCTTASGTGCTCCTCACATCTGTAGAGTAAATATAATATTTTCCAACATAAATGTTAATGTCCCTTTTGAACATGAAAGATATTTAATTTAACTTTTTTCTATTAATATAAAGTTATGTTAGCCAAACAGGTTTCCAGTTCTTATTCTTTCAAGAGTTTGTGTTCGGGAAAAGGACCTGACAGCTTTGTTCTTTAATGAAATTGTTTCTTGTGTTCATTGTACATACTCTCGAACTGCAAGTTCTTTCAAGGTAAAAACCCGTATGGGATCTTTTTTTGCCTTCCATTCCTCCAGTTTTTCTTGCAAAGACAGAAAATCCTTGCCAAGTTCATATGCCAAAGTGATCATTGTTTCTAACAATGGAATATAATACCTGTGGCTGGCATGCACGTGAAGGCGTGATAGAGCTTTTTCTCCATATTCAAAGGCACTTGCTGGGTTTTCCAGGTCCTTGTGGCACACCACGATAGCACAGAGAGTAGGGACAATTGAGACAGGGTTGCCTCTCGTCAGCCTTTCCTGCAGACCAATGACTTCTAAAAGGATTTCCAAAGCTTTGGTGTACTGGCCACCCCGCAGGCAACCATATGCTTCCTGAAGCTCCGGCCTTGTTAAAAAGTCAATAAATTTTTTTGATCTTCGGATATATTTCATAGAATATAGAATTCTCAGGTAGTCCTTGAAGGCTAATTTTCTCTCATTTATTATTTCTTCTGTGAAGTTCCCTGTTAGAGTTTTTTTGGGAAAGGTTACATCTTCCATTTCTTCACTAAACTCCTCCAGCAGATTTCTGTGCAGTTTCTCAAAATCTGAATAACGCCGTTCAATTACAGACTTGTTGCTGTCAAAACTCCCTGTTTGCAAAATGATGATTTTATACATCTAAACACAATAAAACAGAAAAATAAGCATGAGAAGGATCATTCTAGCCTCAGCGCAGCCAGATTTTATCTGTTATTKTTTTGAAAAGACACTGTGCTTGTATATTCCACCAGCCGAAACCTTCCTGCACCAATTTTATGTGTGTAATCTTGTATACTCCTATGGCTTATAGCAGTGCTGCTAAATTAGTTGCTGCCTGAGATTATGGTGCATGCTCAGTGTAGGCCTGATCTTTGAAATCCGTAGCCATCAAATTAATAATTCCTGCCTCCTGCTGTTTTGGACTTTTGTCACCAGACTTAGCCTTAGCATGTAAATAAGTTGTAGATAAACAATACACTAACAGATCCCATCCTGCAAGGTGCTGGGAATGGTGAACTAGCAGCAGAGTGAAGCACGTAAAATCACTTACAAAGCATTTCTGTAGCTGTACTTTGTAACAGCCATGGCTGCTGCAATCAATCATCTTCAGTGAACTGAATGGATTTCCCAGACTTAATATTGAATGTAATCTATTTTRCATTGGCCGTAATACTCAGAAAATGTTGTTTGTATCAGACATTTCTAGGGATTTGGGGGTGTTATTAATGCTGTGAAAGAAGAGGGAGTATTTGGCAGTAATATTTGGTGTGTGCAAAAATAAGATGGAGCAACTCCAAAGCCTTTTTTCCCCTCTAAATCATTGTCCTGTTATTCAAACTTACTTGGCATATAAATAATGCAAAAAAATGTGACATTTCTACAAAAATCTGTTTGCTATCCAAAATCCTTCACTAACAGCTAACAGCAATGCTGTCCCACATTAACAGTACTCAAGAGTATCTCTTCCTCAGCTCTTCACTAGCCTCAAAATGACTATAATAAATGTAATATTAGAAAAATAGCTGCAAAATAAAATTGTGTTATGTGTTATACAAATAGATTCTCTTCTGGTCCTGATCCAAGCATAATGATGTTGAGGAAGGGCCAAATCCCTAATGTGCGTAAACCAGTGGAGCTCCACTGAGGCCAGCTTAACTGTGTCACTGTACACCAACTAAGGACACACAGACTGTTGACTTTCCTGGCTTTTGGACGATGACCATGTTCACATTCAACTTCACCCCCTTCCCATTGAATTATACAGGAACTGGAACAGTTCTACTCATGCCAGTTGTTTTCTTTGCTGCTGTTGAAGGATGCAAACCAGCACTAGCACCAGTGTCTGCCTGATTATCTTCCTTGTTTTTCCTTAAAGAGAAATTCTCTCTTTTAATCTTCATAAATGATCTTTACAGGCGCTCCTTGAAAGGTTTCTAAATTTGAGCTGACTTCTCTGATCTCTCTTCATTTGTAAGCACTGTGACATTTTCCTATACTTTGTCCTGCTCCCTGCTGAAAAGTGTATATATAACTGATGCATATCCAAAACAATCATAAGAGCAATTTTTTAAGCTATCATTTGTCAGCTAAGTGAATAATTTACATGTACTTGGTTTTTTATTTGTGGAGTGTGCATGAAAAAGGGAAGAAATACCATTTAATTAGACTATCATTCAAATTGGCTAAATTTTGTTGTAACGTAAATCTTTTTGCCTAGGCGTGTAACTTATGACTAAGTTTAACTACTTGCACGTACACTGAATGATACTCGTGTTCTCACATAGTTATACTAAAACAATTTTTAACTATTCAACAAGYTGGATACTATTGAGTGTATGCAAGAATGGCAGCATCTACGTAGGTGTGTATAGCATGCAATGAGACCTTAGGGCAGTCTCCAGAACATTTACCTGCTTCAAATTCTACCGAGCTGCATCACCCAGTATCAGCAACACTAGCATGATTCTTAGCATTTTTTTATCTACAGATCTCAAGAGGTTGTTGCAAACAAGGAAAACATCCCTATCTGAATTTCACAGGAGTACTGAAAGAGACTTGCTCTAGATCAGTCCTCCTGAAGGCCAGGAGCAGAATCAGAAATAAAAACCAAGTCTCAGTACTGTGAGTAAAGATACAAAAATCCAGCCCGTTCAGTTGTTCCTGTCCCTCATACTCATGTTTCACCTTAAAAATATGACAGAAATATGCCATTTAATGGAGCCCTAGGTAGGAAAGGGGAACGATCCCAAGCGATCTAGCTGGAGGATGTCTTAGACTTTGTCAACATCAAAGAATTTTGCACTTGTGCTAACATAAATCTGTGATGTGGAAGTTATACAAATGCAATGCAGCTGCTACAGCAGGCTACCTCAGTGGAAGTGTAACTATATTGATATGTTTATATTTGTGTGAATTTCTTTAATGTTGACAAGCCTCTGAGTGTTAAGGATACTCAAGCTACTACTTTACTTGATATCACTTTTCCACTGCTGCAGATTTTGTGAACTGATTGTCAGAGGTTTTTTTTAGGGGCAGATTCCACCAGCTTTGCCTAAGTGAGAACAGGTTCTACTTGGTATGATCACAGCTTGCAAAACTTGGCCCTCGGTAAGGCTTTCAAGTAGCGAGGCATGCTGGGTGCTGTGCAGACCCCTGTAGAGTGAATAAAAATTAATGATCTTCTTACATATTCATTTCTTAGCTTACCACATATTTAGATAAGTGGTGCTCTACAATTCTGGTTGATGGGATTTCAAAAAGGAGTTTGACTTGTCTGCACTGGCGTTTTTCATTCCTCCAATATTCCTGAAGCTCCTTAGTGGTCATCGAAGAGTTGGGACTTAGGGATGCATTGGAATCTAAAAACAATGTATTTAGTATTTCAGATTAGAACCTTTGCATTTGGAAAGAAAACTCTTATGCATTTATTGTGAAAGGAGAGCCTAGAATTTCTGTTGCTGTAACAGCGAGACCTAAAGACTGATACTATAAGTGATTTCACTGCCAATAAAGACAGGTCCAGATCCTTTGAGGAAAGCTATTGTGGTCTGAAATTTTGAAAGACACCAAATTGGCTGCAGAATACAAAGTTATAGAAAAAATACTGACAAGAAGTATTGTATGTCTAGGTTGTAGCCTCGGGCACAGTCTAAGCAGGAGGTATGCTTCACCATCCCAGAAGTAGCCCTAAGAAACGCTGACTCAGTCTTCTGAATCAGATGTTTCTCCAGGCTTCTTTGTTGCTAAAAGGAGGAGATAGTACAATGCAGCTGCAAATTCAGACATATATTCAAATACTGACTCTATTCAGATATTGGGTTTGTGCGAAGTAACAGGTGAAAGCTGAGAAAACATGAATATCCTAACCTTAAAGGAGAAACACAGATAACCAGCTCAGCCGACGGAGGAATTCTCACATCTTCTTTTTCTCTTGTAGCTGAACTGATGCCACAGTTCAGCTACAAATATTTTTATATACCTCCCTCCCTTCCTCTCTGTCTCCCCCTACAGCCACATAGATACACACACACAAACATATATACATATGCATATATAAAAATGTAGGGCAGCTGGTTGAAGAGCTTGCTTACAGGGGAATTCGATGTGGCTTTTCAAAAGGGTGATTTCTCTGTCTTTGAAATCTACTGACAACAATTTTCATCAGGTGGCATATGGCCTAGCAAAGTGGATGAAAGAAATGGAATATTTGTATTTCAGTGGGCATACCAGTCCCAGTTTCCTATCAACAATATCTCTGTCAATGCAGTCAGCTGAGGTCAGTCTGCAATGTATCTAACATTCTGACAATGGAGGTGAATGACCACAAATGAATGGGAAGATAACAGCTTGATGCAGAAATAGAATTGTAAAGGCACCATAGTATTCTTTCAGTGGCCCCACTTTTACACGTTCTTAACCATTTGGCCATACAGTTTCAATTATCRAGGCCTTTGAGGTTTGGCTCAATCTCTACAAAGGATGTATTTCCTAAGAGAGGTGGTGTTTATGACATCTTTGCAGGCTGAAAATCTTGATGAAATTATATATATTTTGGATTATATATAACATTTTATTTAATAATATATGACAGCAATCTTAGGCATTGTAAAAGTTCAATGCTGCCTCTTCATAAGGCATGTGAGAGGCTATTGCTTGAGATTAGCTTCCATCCAGTTCTTGGTGTCCTTGCTGATACTGCCAAGAAGTTCAGATTTTGTGATGTACAGAAAGTGCACCTCCAAGACAGGCCATCTGATGATCACTGTTTTGGTCCCTGGTGTGTAAATTGAATCTGGAATACATTTTAGGCACAAGGGATTTAAAAGGAAAACTCTGTGTGTGTATATACATACCAGGATGTGCATCTGTTTCACTATTGCTACATTATTACTACGAGTTTAATCAAGGCTTATCTTTAGAGGAGTATAGCAGTATAAATCTGGACTACTGCTGCAATAAATAAAGCAAAGTATTTTATATAAAAGATTAATGGCATCAATAGCTACATGAAAAATAAAATAAAAGGATAGCATCAACCTTGCAGGTCATCTTTTTCTGGGTTTTCTTTTCTCACTTGACATGAAATGTCAGCTTTGGGTTGATTTTGTTCTTCATCAGTTGGACTTGTGGTAGAAAATGTAGTAATCCTGCTTACAGCTTCCAACAGCTCCCTTTCTGCTGTGCAGTGTGAGTCTTGGTCCATTGCAAGCTATCACTGAAAGATTACAAAAAATAAGACATTTCTTAGTAGCATGCCTTTAGAGGATCCAGTCTGGTAATCTTTTTTATTGACTTACACATTGTTCTCTGTGAACTTGTATGAGGGCAACTGTAGTTTCATAAAAACTAAAGTAATAAATAGAAATATCTACATAGCTACCAGTGGAGAACCATTCCCATTCCCGTTACCACTGAAAGTGTTTGGGTATCTTTTTGGCAGATTAAAATCAAACATGAAAACCATAAGAAGTTATGTTGAATAAGATTAGGTGGCGAACTCCATTCTTATCTATGAGAATTTTGTCATAAAATTCAGTGGGGGCAGATTTTTTCTTCTTGTATTTTGTCCTCAAGCTTGCAAGTATGAGTTCAGATGAACTAAAATCTTGGAGAGAATTAGTATAACTAGCAGCCTGGCTCTCCTAAAATGCTAGAATTTACTGTTCTCAAGACTCCAAAACTTGCCATCTGTTCTTAATCACAACCTGTAGGGCAAAATAGGGCGATATCTAAAATAGTATAATACTTCTGTCATATTTCGCAGTTTCAAGTTCTCTCCAGAGACTTGTCTCTGTACTGTGAGAACAAAACAACTGAATCTGACAATGGCTGGGTGGAAGGAGAACTGAGTTTTCTAATTATTATACAGACGCATTCTGCCTTTACTTGTCCTTTTAACCTATATACTGTGTAGTAGATCCATATGCCTGTTCTGCTAGAACTACCATTTTACCACATACTGATAAAATGCCTAACAATATACTGCTACTCCATAGACCAGATTGGCCATTCTGCTGCATAAATGTCTCCCCAGGGTGTTGTTTTTTTTAAAAAAACTACCTGTTACATCATTGTGTTATACTAGCAGTTGAAAAAGTTCTAAGAGCGTCCTAACAACTTTGCCAGGGTGCTGTGTTCTGTTAGTTAGCATGAGAGAAGTGTTGCTCACAATTCAGCCAATGGGTGAAAATCAAATAACATAAAAACCTACTTTAAAAAAAAACAAGTCTCCCTGCTACAAATGTAAAAATAATACCCAAGCAGTGGTTATTAAGTAATGAGAGGGTTTAGGACAGGGATGTTACTACATATCATTTTGCCTCCACTTGTCTACCACACAGTTATGCGATGCTGGATACAGAGGTGAGGAAACTCCTTCAGCAGACCTATTGATTCCTGGCAAACTGTGAGGCTATAAAAAGAAAAGCAATTACTTTCCCCACTGGAAATAATGGAAATGCAAACCACTTTCCTCTAACAGAAACTCTTCCTTTGCCTGGCTTGGATAAGCAAGTACATACATGTTGTCATCCTCCTTAACAAAAGCATCATGGAAGCCCTTATTTTTGGACTTCAGACTAGGAGGTGAAAGTTCTCACTGTTCTTCTAGTCCTCCCTAAGATCTGCTTTTTGAACATGAAGAGTAGCCACCTACTTATTGTCTAACTGCTCGGTCTTTTGAAAATCACGACAGTTTATCCCAAGGGCATAAACTTGCAAATATTTGTTTTTAGTGTAAAGATAATCTCAGATATACTAGATTAAATGAGGAATCTGAAAATGGCCGAACAAATTTAAATGACAACTTTTTTCTTCGTTGTGAGTTGGTATAACCTCATAAGCAAAATTGTATTTATATTCAAGATATATATCTTTATACATGTGTAACTTTATATACATAAAATATGTATATATATGTGTGTATATATATAAAAATACCACTTTAAAACATGATTTACCAGAGAAACACAACACACTTGTAAATAGAAGAATGCAGAAGTGAACGTTATGACATACAAGTCTTCTGCCTTGAATACATCTGCCTTGAAAACTATCTGTACTTCATATAGAGTTTCATTTTCACAGCTAAAAATCATTGTAAGCTCTTTTAACTAAGCTACTATTTATTTTTACATATAAAAAAATCCAAAACAATACAAAAACCCTGTAATAAATTACACAATTTTACTTTGAACAGACACTCATCCTGTTCCGTTTCAGGGTAAATGCCTCTCCAACTGCTTCACTGAGTTGTAAGTAACACTAGAAACGAAAGTGCACAGCATACTCACCTGGAAACTGCTGAAGAGCTTTTAGTTGTGGTGCGTGTGTAGTCTCTAAGAAGTCATGAAAAGCCTGCTTCGCATTTTCAAAATGCAGAAAAATATGTCTCTGTTTTCTTCGAACGGGCACATTCTGTGTTTCATAAAAAGGAAGGAAGAAGCCTTGATTAAATCAGACTTCCTCGTCCAATTGGCTCGCTGGTTCAGCGCTGGCTGATTACGCATGAAATTTCCTATCTGCCTCGAACAGCCCTTGTGCTGTCTGCAGGCWGGGCATGGCCTGTTGTCCGCAGCGCAGCTCCAGCAGCAAGAGCAGGTTTGCGAACCTGAGTGTCAGGATTACAGGTGCAAACACAAAGTCTGGGAGAGGAAAGAGTTCAACAGTAAATACAATTACAAAATCAATGAAAACCTCTCTGCATGCATTTCTGAAACCAAAAAACCACACTTAGCAAAAGAGAGATTAGGAAAAAAGAGCCAAATATGTAAATGTACTTATGTGGAAAAATATGCCCCTTGGGACATTTTTGAAATACAGACTTAACATCCAGTTCAGAAAAGAAAATGCAGATGGTACCACAATAAATAGCCTCACTCTATGTAAACTTATACTTCTGACAGAAATCCCGTTTCTGCAGTGCTTAAACATATGATTAATTTCAAATATCTGCTTAATTAAAGTTCAAAAAGGAGCATTATCATATCTGACATGACTACTAAACTTGAAATGGGCTTATGTGTGTGCCTAAAATTAATCCTGTGCTTAAATTCTTTGTTGAACTCAGGACAAAGTGAAGAAGAATGACACATTAATCCACATGTCCTTTGGCCCAGATGCTTCCTTTTGCAGTTCACATCACTTTGGAAATTTGCTTTAAAGCATCAGGATAGCTATTTCTGGGGTAAATAATATGGATGCTATCTTTTTTTAGTAATGTAAGTTTCCCCATTGCCAAAGCTCACTCACTGAAAAACCAAGCGATTTTAATGCAGCACAAATGTGGGAGGCAAACATCCAAAGGACCACATGGATCCTGCCCCACACATTCCTTTAGAACAAACAACTTAAAATAATGTAAAACCAGGGCCATAAACTGGTAATGCTTCTCTTCTGCTTTATTTGCAACATAAAACAATGCCAACTTTAACTTGGATTCAGTCTAAATGTAGATGTTTTGCCAAAATAACTGTCAGAATGATGAAAAATCACTCCCATGCAGCTACAGCCATACTGGCAAAAGCCCTAGTGTAGATGCCGTTATGTTGGCAGAGACCTTTAGCCAGTGTAGCATGTTCCATGTGGAAAGTGATTTAAGTTACACCAGAAAAGAAATCTTGCCAATACAGCTCTAAGGTGTAGCTATACCAGCCAACTCTTTCAAGTGTAGACAAGGCATGGGTTTCTGGCACAAGTCTCATTCCTTTAAAGTTAGATTTATGTGTTTGGTTACAATTGTGAGCAAAAACCAAGGGGGATTTCAGTGCATCTCACTCATGCTGACAGTTCACAGATGTATCTAAGCTTTGAATTCTGAATCTGTTAATTTATGTGTTGCCAGAAAGCAATGTATTATTTTGTGATGCTTAGTGCTATTGTCCTGCTCTTGATAAAGCTAAAAGAAAAGAGGAAAGTATCTTTTTCAGTATATTAAGTATGACTTCTACTTTCAATTATTTCAGAATAAGTAAGTCCTAGTCAAATTAACCTGGATGATTAAAAAGAAGTGAAATCTGTTATTATGAGCATGGCTGACTGATATGAAATAATTTACAAATCAAGGGTGTTCTGCAAGAATTCTGCCTGCCTCAGTAGAGCCAGCTGTTATGGTCACAGCCAGTTCCTGAACGGGTTCCTCGTGCCCAGGAGCTGTGACATCCACAGCGGGTTTAGCAGGCTGCTCCTCCTCATCCTGCTCCCACGAGCTCAGGTTTGGTCCAGACAATCCCTGGCCCTTCACTGGGACCCAGTGTTGTTAGTCTGGCAGCATTTTATTTTCCTAAATGGCTACTTGATTAGCAGTGGGAGACGTTGGCTCCGTTGGCGCAGCAGGCGCTGTCRCGGCCTTCAGCAGTGGGCGCTGTCGGCAGTGGGTGCTGTTGGGGCAGTGGGTGCCGTCAGCAGTGGGCACTGTCGGTGCCCTTGGCGCCATCAGCAGTGGGTGCCGGTGGCAGTGGGTGCCGTCGGCAGCGGGAGCTGTTGGCAGTGGGTGCCGTTGCTGCTGTCAGCAGTGGGTGCCAGTGGCGCAGTGGGCGCCGGTGGCAGCAGGCGCCATCAGCAGTGGGCTACAGTCTACAGTGTACAGTGGTGTTTGCTAGCAGAATGCATAACTAGTATCTTTCTTTTTATATTCTCAGTTCCACTTCCAACAGTCAAATACTGTGGAAAGGGTTAAGCAGTGGAAAAAGGGAATTTTCACAATGACAGCACACCATTCTGAGAGATGGGCAAGTGCACTTACACCATCAATTTATCTGACTACTCATAAAACTGTGGTAAATTTTAATGGAAAAGCATGTTCTGTCATAGTCAGTGATGGAAAAGGGATCCTCATGCACTGGCTCACTCAGAGTTTGTATTCTGTGAAAGCACTGACTTTGTCTGGCATACATAAAGAGCACGGTGTTAAAATGCATCTACCAAGGGATATGGAAAAAGAGTGCTCTGCAATAACATAGGAGCAAGGCAAGGTTAAAATCGTAACACTGTAGTGCATAAAAGTGGTTGTCACAGGAGTTAGGTTCCCCATACTGATTTAAGATGAAAGGACTCATTTAAGGAAGACTAACCTGAAAGTTTATGTCTAAAACTTGGTAACCAGCCACCAGATGAGCTAGCCTTGCGATGCCATGTGAAGGATGCCTGTATTGAAAGACCACGTTTGTGCTTTTGATAGTTAAAGAACCAGAAGGGACTGCTGTGATAGTGTAAAACATCCAGCCTTGATTTCCACCCTGATTTGGGCAGTTACATTCTCCCAAACAGATAGAATACATAAACCCAGACAGACACAATATTTAACCATAGAATACAAAGCTAGTATCAGCTTGAAAAATTGTGAGATAAACCAATGTTATATACAAATTGCAGTTTACTGCCAGATTTTATTGGCATTTTATTATAGGCACAGCAAGGTCTTATTCTTGTTAAAGAATGTGGCTATAATATCCCTATTACAAAATACTGTTCAGCTTCTGTCCTAAGAAACACAGCTTCAGGCAACCTCATAGAGTCTGTGCTGCTTTTCCCTCTCAGACCCCAAACTATGTAACTAAACCTTATTTATTTTACCAAATCATTCATTAGAACTGTAGATAATGACAAAAAACAAGAGGAGGCAGAAATACCAAACGTATTTATCCAAGTCCCCTTTTATCACATAACTAATATTTAGAAAGTGCTGTAATGTTGTCTTTGATGCTTCTACGAGAACCTTTCCTCTCTTTTTTTAATGCAGCTGGATAAATACCTACCATTTCCATGTTTGAAGTAGCAGAAAAATTCAGCTGTTCTGCATGAATATTCTGCACTTTTGGGGTGATGCCGTGATAAATGAATACCGTACTCCTGGCACAGCACAAAATTCTGTTCCATGCTATTTATATAATGTTTAATTCTATAGTGTTGTGTCATTTGAAAGTGGAATTTGTTTACCGTACTTCATTATTACAAAACATGTCTCTTTTAACAAGAGTGTGGTTTAAAGAAATAATTTGCCGTTTAATGGCAAATATCTCGTGCTGGTGTTACTGACAGGGTTTTTGACATGAAAGAAACGTAACAGGCCCATTTTACACTGTGAAAGCCCTGTTACCACTTTACAACTCCTTTATACTTCTAAAGGAGTATGAAGGAGCTTTAGAGTAAACAACAGCCTTGGCCTGCCTTTCATCTGTGGTCTGTCAGTGACACAGAGCTGTAATGCAAGCCCAGTGGGTCAATAGGATATTAACTTGGGTTAAATTTCACAAGCACTATTCTGTCTGTAGAATGACAGACTTTCTAATGGTCTATGTTGGTCATTTTTCCTGCTGAAATCATAGAGGGTTAAGTGCATAATTGCGGGGACTAGAGAAATATTTTTAAATATTTGTTTTTGAGTTATTAGGTATACCACATGTAGTCATTCCTACCTAGTATTTTGATATTTTATTCTTACAATGCGTCTGTCCCCTTTTCCTCTCAATTATAATTATGGTGTACTTAGGCTAATACTTATAGTCATGTTCCATGTGTAATTTATTTATACCCAAAATGTAAACATCATAAAATTTGGGATAACAGGATTTATAGCAGACATGCTAATAAGGCAGCTCTACAAATGGAGGAAAATGCAGCTGCTGTGTATAGATAGCCACCTTGAGGATTAGCAGAGCATAACTTGGGTTTACTCTGTGCCCTTCTGCAAAATGAAGACACATAATGCATAAATCTTAGTTTCTTTTCACTATTTATTCTTGAAAAATTAAATTCAAGTTTAAAATGTAATTTTGCTCTTAAGTGACTAAATAAAATGATTTGCGTGAGCATTCATTCCATAGTAGATGGAATCTCATCATTTCCTCAGGAGTTTCCAATAAACTCCTGCTGGTTTCTGACACTCAGACCACGTCCTTTCCATCTTGCACATACCCGCACCAACAAGAGCCCGTGTCGTGCCTTCCCATCTTCCTACCAAAAGCCGTGGTAGTGACCCACATCGCTTCAGAGCTCAGAAGCGGGCACTCCAGCCCCAATCCGGGGCTGCATTGGATCTGCTTACTGACTCTCTCTCTAGATTCTGGAGATCTATAGGGCACAGGAGATTAACTGGAACAGCCTTTACTTTGGCTAATGTTGAACTGACATATTATTAAATTACATAAAAACATGTATTAAAGGAATGTTAAAGATGCTAAGAAACTAGGAAAGTGTTTCTTTGTATGTCAACATTATTGTAACCACCTTAGGTATGTGATCATATGCTATTTTTTTCTAAGATGCTTCTTTGTAGGAAGTCCATTTCTAGCAGTACAAAATTTCAGAAGTGTTTTTAAAATGAAATTTAAAGCACCAGTTTAGAATACTATGTGATTAAAAAAATCTTCTCTAAAAATAAACGCTGTCTTCTGGAAACGCTGAATGCGTGAATAAAGCCTTTAAACATAGCCGTCCTGTTGAGCAACTCCCTTCTATTCTGGAGTTCATTCTCTCATTCATTATTTAAGAAGAGCTCACTACATATAAAAAACCACTGATGCTAAGTGGGTAAAATAGAACAGCATTCAGATAACAGTCACATTCAAAAGTAGGTGGTTAAAGAGGAGCTACATTTGGCTTTTATTAAATCAAATATTCAGTAGCATTACTTACATTTCTTGAGAGTAAAAGTATTTCAAAACTGGATATTGAAGCCAGATCAAGTTTGACATTCACGAACAGTCTCTAGGTAACTCTACAGCCGCGTGCTTCATGAGGGATACTGGAAATCACCCCCCCGAGTTTACTAAGCGGTTGAAAACGCTGTGTACTGGGGAAACAGCACGTTGCGTACCAGCCCTGCAAAAATCGCTCTTGCCATCTTCTCAAGCAAACACGAAAGGCCAATTCAATTCAGTTRGCAGTTTTTAACTTGGAGAGGTTTTTGACTGCAAACTAGGCTGCTGTAAGGTCCTGCGAAGTCTCATTTTTTTCCGTCTCCACGTGTTGCATTTGCAGGGCTGCCGGCTTGCCGGGCGGAAGGCGGCGCCACACGGCACCCGAGCACGCCGAGCCCCGCGGAACGTCTCCCGACCTGCAGGCCCCGAGCCGTCAGCCGCGCTGCGGATCCAGAGCGAGACACGATCGCGGTTCACCCGACGTGAGTGCTAAACCGCTACTGAAAACCCCTCCCCAGCCGCGTCCCCGGCACACCGGCCCCAGGCGCCGCTTCGCCGCGAGCCAACAGGCGGGACTGCCGCCCGCCGGGACGAGCGACGCCCGCTCAGGCCACGGAGCTGGGTGCACGCGTGCGCCCTTTCCAGAGAGCGCTGGAGAGAACCGGCCCGGCCCTCGGGCAGCTAAGCCCCCCAACAGCACCGGGTCGCCCGGCGCCGGGGCGCAGCGCCTGCGGCCACTCCTGCACAGCCGATCACCGCCGCTCGGGGCCCGCTAGCCCTGCCTCCGCTGCCAGTGTGGGCACACGCATGCGCCATCAAATCAGCCCCGCCGTAGCTCCCAACGTCCCGCCTTCGCGCTCTGGACGGCCAATCAGCGCCCTCAAGGGGGAGCGTTTCGCCAACCGCCCCTTTCTGACCTCCCCGCCCCCTCCTCTGCGGCTCATACAATCTTGATGGAGTGGAAACCCCCGATTCACCTCGTCACCTGGCGGCGCTCTTCGCCAATAGCGCTACGAAGCGGTGGCGCCGGCGCGCTGTGATTGGCTGTGAGAGAGGCCGGGGGATGAGAGGGCGGGCCCGTCGGGGCAGCAGGGAGCGTTTCGCCGGCCGGAGCGTTGGGCTGCTGTGACGACGATGGGGGAGCGGGGAGCGGGCCGGGCCGCTGCGCCGGGCGCCGCGGGGCTGTGAGCCGGCGCTGGGAAAGCCCCGCGGGCGGGCGGGGCGCCGAGGCCCGGGGCTGGGGATGAAGAGGTGAGCCAGGCGAGCGGGCGAGGGGCTGCGGGGGCCGGGCGCTGCCGCGGGACGTTGCTCGGTGCCGTCAGGTAGGGGTGAGGCGGCGGCGCGGCGCGGCCCCACCGCCCCAAGCCGCTGTCCCCGGCCGTTTCCATGGCCGCCGGCCCCGCGCTGGAGGCGCAGCGATCGCTGCGGGCCAGGCCGCCCCTGCGGCGGTGGGGCTGGGCCGCGGTGGCCGCCCGGCGGCGGGGCGAGGCCCAGCGGCGGGGCCGGGCCGGGCTGGCTCGGGGGTGGCGGTAGCTCCGGTCAGGGCTGTGCGGGGGCGCCGAGCGTGGGCCCTGCTGTGCGTTTCCGATAGTTCAGCGTTAAGCCCTGGGCAGATCGTTGCTCCGACTTAAAATGTGTTTCGAGGCTTTCCTTCCCTGTCCTCCTCATAACTGCCCAGAGAGGTAGAGAAAATTCTCAAAATTGGGGGGAGCGGGAAGTAATTATTCTCAAAAACTTAGCCTTGCATCGAGCCTTGTGACTTGGAAGTACATTATATGTCGCATCTTACCTTGCTAGGCGATAAACAGATCCATTACTCTTGCTATTAAACACTCCGTTACTGAACAAAGTTAGATATGATTTGGTTTTCATTTCAAAATCTGAACATATGCATTGCATTTTATTGAGAGGACTTGGATATCATGTTGACAGAAGGGTTGCCTGCAGAACAGTGATGATGGTGTATTGGTGTATACTTGCCAAACCTAGTAATGCRAGAGCATTCTGATACTTGATAATGATTTTTGTTCTTCCTCTAAAATAGAATATTTGTATCAAATTTATAACACCTAACAAAATTTAGTGGAGTTTTTCAGTTGCGTTTTCTTTCAGAAATCATGTTACCAGTATGAACTTACTTGTATCAGGCAATATTTCAACCACTATTTTGGAGAAACAATTTCTATTTTTTCCACTCGCGGCTTGTATTGCAGTCATGTAATTCTGTGTACATTTTGCTGCAACTAAATTTACTTGCTCCTAGTTTTAACCTTCCCTTGAAAATGATTTTTGGACTGTTGAAGAACATAACTTTGCATCTCAGCTGTTTAAAACTTGGTATTTAAAGTGAAAGTATTGTACAAATTATTTTAGTCTCTTCATTTTATACTCTGAATCAGAGCTACAGACTTGTGTGTTCATGCTGAAACCTGATAGCTGATTCAGACATCTCTGTATAGTTCATCTAAGGCTACTGCAGGTTAGAAGCAAAGTTCTCATGTTTCAGAGCAAACTGTTTTTATGATGAGATGTCTCTGTAGTGACAACTGTGACTCAAGACAGGGGGGGAAAAAGGAAGTTAGGGAAGCTTTGAAGTTAGGTAGCTTATTATGGCTTACCTCTGACATTTTTTTTTTAATATTTTGTTTTTCCGAAGTATGTGGTGTTGCAGTCATAACTGTATTTTGCCTGTTGCTTCCCAAAATCCTTTGAGCATGAAAATGATTCAGGTAGTAGGTGGAGTAGAAGAACGCAATTGAACAGGCTCTGACACTTAATCGTCTGTGGTGATGGTCAAGTACTCTCTGGTAGGCACAAAGTTTTATAGTTGCTGGTATGTTGTGCAGTGTAATGATGACTTGTTGCTAAGCATAATTTGTTTGGTTCCCAAGTTAATTCATACTGAGGTCTAATAGTTTATTCTGGTCTTAGTCTGATACGTGTGTGCTGTTTGTTCAGCAAGCATACTTTATTCGCAGAATAATCAATTCCATGGAAAATGGCTGTAAAAAAAAAATCTTAAAATCAGGGGTTTATGTACATATATTTCTGGTATATTGCCAGAACTTAACATCCTTTTTGCAAGCTTTTCTGTGCTGTTAAAATACTAATTTATAATTTTTATTATTCTAAAAGAAGAGGATTTGGTTTTTAGAGTTGTATATTTTTTTTGGCACGGGACAGTGGTGGTAGATAAGTTTTTAAAGGAAGGCATTTTATATAGTGATAATGAACTTTTTCATAATGGAAAACCACTGTATTCAGTGGCTTAATAACATCTCTGCGGATGACTAGAAATGTGAAAGACTGACCATGCACTATATAAAGTTATCATTATATAATCTAAATGCAGCTGTTAACATGTTTTCGCACTGAATTCTTTACTACTAAACATGTGAAGATTATGCAATATTGCAGCAATGGACCTGCAAGCAGGGTATACTTAAAAAATAGATAAATAATATTTTTAATAAAAATTACTTTTTTTTAAAGCTCTTGAACAGACTTCTCTGTTCATGTATTGTTTCCATACATACTTACTAAAATTAAAATGAATTATTTCTAAAAGTGAAATAGGAAAGGTCGTGATCCCTGTAATGTCAGAGATACTTGTTTGCAGTGTATTGGGGGTTGATTAGCTTTGTGGAATGGCTCGCAAAAAGGAAAGTTAAGTAAGTGCATCAGCCTTTGAAAGCTGAGAACATAAAATGGAACTATGAAGAACAAGACAGTATCTATTTTTTCACCAGTGTCTGGAAAAAGTAAGGGGAGGGAAGTAAACAGAACTTGGATGGAACTGTATTTTAATATCTGAGTAGACTTATAAAAACTAATGGTCATTTAATCATGTTTCCTTTGGAGGGGGGGAAGATCCTGTTGTGTTCTTCATCAGTTCCTGTATAAAACATTACTATTTCAATCCGATACTGATATCAGACTTTTTTGTTAATCATCAACAAACGTTAAAGCCCATTTATGTGTATCAAATGAAAATGAAGAAAAATATTTTTTTTAACTTGAAAACAGATTGACAGTCTCTGAGACTTTATCTCAGTGTCTGAAACTGTCCAGATTCTGTCCCTCAGATGTTAATTACTTTGCAGATGGAAACACTTTAAACCACATAAGTCCTGTGAGCTGCTGCAGCAGCGGCGTCGAAGTGTGATGATGACATTGACACCCACGTGTACATCTGTGAAGATGAGAAGCATGCTATATTCAGAGTTTGAATGGCTGTATGGTACAAGAGTCTCACTAGGAGGCTCAGCAAGTCAGCACAGAAAAGTGTGAATTCTTAGTGACTGAAAGATGCTACTTTGCATAAATTTCAGGTCCTCTGTGGCTGTTATTACTCTTCTTTGGGGGAAAGAGTTTTGTTAAATACTTTTTTTGTTTAAAAACAGATGATGAAAATAATGACAGTGCTATTGGATTCCATTTCTTTCTGATAGCTTCTGAAGCTGGGATCAAACTGAGTAGGAGAAATAGCAATAGATTTTGTGGTATTTGAATACCATCAGAGAAAAGATCTGGAGGAATAGAGTAGCAAGAGGAGGCACAAGGACAAAGAGTATTTGCTTTTTATTTACTGAAGTTAAATCCATAAATAATCATTGAGATTCTCCTTTAACTGAATGCAAACTGTGGCATCACAGATTACTAACAGGAAAATTTACATGACAGTATATTCTTAACTTGTATGCTACCCTTTTCTGTCATCTTTAGAAGAAGAACAAATCCTGTTAAGATACTGCAGATCTTTCTTCATGTATCCAGTATGATCTAAACGGTAGACATATATATGTATGTATGTATTTTACTTTTGTATCTGTTACTGTGTGCAATGAAGTATTTTCAAATTGTTCTTGTTTAGTTTATTGATTGTGAACTATAATTCTTAGGATGATGTTTAACCAAGGTGTTTTCTTCCAGGGTATTTTAATAACTGCAAGTGATATATTTCCTACTTCGTTGAAGTGAATTATCTTTCTAAAATGATAAAAAGAAAAGCCTCCAGGTTTTTCAGAATTGCATGTTGCAATGCTGGCGCAATTTGTTTTTCATACATTGTTTATTGCTTACTGGAACTGTCCATTTCTACTATTAAAAGAAATGGCTGTTATAAATTACTAAAGTTTCCATTTTCTGTTGCTCTGTTACATTGACACAATTTTCTACTTCACTAAATCAAAATGTTATGCAGGAGGACAGATGCAGCACACTTTGTCAGAAATAAGTAGTCACTAAGCACGGGAAAAGATCTTCATAGTGGAAAGCTTCCATAAAATATTGTTTGTAAACTTGAACAGGATATTTATTCCTCTTCATGTGAAATTAAGATTTCTTTATCCTTTCGCTTATGTGTGTTTTCTGCATTTCATTACACTTTTTCCATAGCCCCTTGCTTCAAGGAACTAGAGAAGGAAAGGAAATACACAGTAATAACAAGTAGAAATGAGTATGTCCATGATCAACAGTACTATCGAGACTATGTTCACTGTGTCAGATTTTGCTGAACGATTTTTACTCTGTAGAAGGAGTAGGGCTGGTCACATATTTAAATGATTTTCTGTTGTTTTACTTAAGACTGGGTGTAGTTCCCCAATTTAATTTTGCCTTTTTTTCTTTTCTTTTTTTTTTTTTTTTTTTTTTTTTTTTTTTTTTATTCTAGGCTTTCTGCTCTGGATTTGTTTCTTTGCAAAATGAATATTGCATTGTTTCACAAAGTTTGGACCTTCCAATAGAATTTGTCAAGATCAGTGCACATAAATCAACAGCTTATTTTTCTCGAAGACTTCTGTGCAGCTTTTAAAGTTTTAATCACAATGAATTCAGGCTTATGGAGTCAAGAAAAAGCAAGTTCCTCCTATTGGGAAGAGCGGATATTTTACTTGCTTCTCCAAGAATGCAGTGTCATAGACAAGCAGACTCAAAAGCTCTTGAAAGTGCCCAAAGGTAGCATTGGGCAGTTTTTTCAAGACCGTTCTTCTGTGGGACACTCCAGAAATATTCCTTGTAAAGGCAAGAAACTGCAGATTGGATTAAAGATTCTGGAACAACCTCATGCAATCCTGTTTGTGGATGAGAAGGATGTTATAGAAATAACTGAAAAACTAGCTGAGTTGCTTTTGGCCATTACTAACTGTGAGGAAAGATACAGTCTGTTTAAAAGCAAAAGCAGGTTAACTAAGGGCATCCAAATAGATATTGGCTCGCCTGTTAGAGTACAGCTGAGATCAGGAGATGATAAATTTCCTGGAGTTGTTCGCTTCAGAGGACCCTTATTGCAAGAAAGGTCCCTAACAGGGATATACTTTGGAGTAGAGTTGCTGGTAAGTTTCTTGCTAAGGGGGAGCATCATATATATTTTATAAGATGAGCTAAAAATACTCTATTTAAAGAGGCAGTCATAACAATTTTTTTTTCCTAGAAGCATCATTACACCTAAAAATTCTGTAACCTTCAGTCTTTTCACAAGTATTGTTATTAAATACTTGTGAACACACCATATCACATCAGCCTTGTATTCTACATGTTAAGTGAAGCTTGATGAGGTGCATACGCTGCCAAAAAGGCTTGAACATACTCTGACTCTTCCAGCCTAGAAAAATTTAATTACTTACATCCCCATCGTGGCAAATATCCAACTCTCAGATTTCTGTTGAGTACTTTGTTTTTCCCTGCACGTGGCAGGATACAATCCATAAATGCAGGCTTGGATTTTAGGGCTGCTGGTTTTGTAGAGCCCTGAAAGTCAAATGGCAACTAGTTAAGATAGAGAATGTTGCCGTTGTGTGCTCCTAGTGCAATATTTCTGCAAAATTAATGTCAACCATAAGCTTTTGATGGATTAGATTCAGGAGAGTGCCACTCTTGCATTAGAAGTATATTTTTCAAAGTCCTCTCTAAACTTTTCCCAAATTCTTTGCAATTCCCACTAAGAACCTCAGGGAGTATCAGGCCCAAGTGCTTCTGAAAATCAGCTCTCTTTATTTGGTATCTAAGTGGAATTTTTGAATGCATAGCATTGTGTCTAGTATGAAGTAGTCTTGTCTTGGTGTGGCAAAAATTTGATGATGGAAGCAAGATTTGCACCGGCAGAAAACATGCTTCTCTGAGTAAAAAGGCTTCTGCCTGCAGCTACTCTCTAATCTAATGACATCTTACTGTTTATTCCCGTAAGATAGACAGTGTGTATATTTGCCACAAATTCCAGCAATAGAATTCTCCCAATATAATGGTAGTTCATCAGGCAAGTTCATACTGCAATTTCTCCAAAACGCTGGATTATGTTACTGCTTTTGTAGTAGTCTGCTTTTGCACAAAATACACTGCTTTTTCCCCCCCCCCCTCTTTTCTTTTTTTCCCTCCTCTTCTTCCTCCTCCGACACTTAGGAAGAAGGTCGCGGTCAGGGCTTTACTGATGGACAGTACCAAGGCAAGCAGCTTTTCAGATGTGATGAGGATTGTGGGGTTTTTGTTGCTTTGGACAAACTGGAACTGGTGGAAGATGATGACAATGAACTGGAAAGTGACTATGCAGCTCCAGTTGACGCAATGCAGGTAGAACTTCCTCCTCTGGAGATCAACTCCAGGGTTTCTCTGAAGATAGGAGAGAGTATAGAGTATGGGACAGTTATATTCTGTGATGTCTTACCAGGAAACGAAAGTTTAGGATACGTTGTTGGAGTGGACATGGTAAGAAAATAATCTGACTTTAATAACTTTTGCATGTGTGTTAGCTAGTAAATTACATGCAATATAGAAGGAGAAACATTATCCACAAGCTACTTCAGCGGAGGCTGACCTAAAATGGGAAATAAACACTTGTGTTCAAAGATGCCCCTTGGTGGTAATTGTTTTTTGGCATCAGGTAAATGGTATCCTATTTGATGCTAAACAGTTCAGGAGAAATACTCTGGTTACTCTGAGGAGCCTCCACTGAGCTAGTTGCAATTTTAGATGTCAGTCTTGAAGTAATAGAGTTGAGTGTTTGTCTTGTGAGACTGGCTTTGTTCTGCCGTTTAAAAAAGTAGGCTGGATGCCTTTTTCTTTGTTAGCTATTTTTAAAAGCTTTTTTTCATGTAACTTTGGTTTGTTTGACTTTGTTCTACCTTTAAAATACTGAGTTTTAAGTACAAAAGTTGATCTTTCAAGAAAATGTGAAGCTTGTCATTAAAAATTATTTCTAGCAACTTGAATTTTTTAAAATTAACAGCTTTGAAATTTTGGTAGTTAAAGAGTGTTTGGTTTTGTTTTTGTAGATCAGGTGCTTCCATTTTCTTGATCGCAGTAGCTGTTGCCTAACAATGCACTGGAATTTTTCTAACTTGTTTATAAATAATGGATTTTGGTAGAGGAATGCTTGTTAAAATAGGAAATATTTCTCAAAAGAACCGTTTTTAAGTTTGTGTTTGTCTTTAAAGACTGTAATGTTTGACTGTTCTAAAAACAAATTTTGTTACAGGAAAAAGTAGATGTTGTCAAACCTTCCATTTTCCTACCTTTTACATTCCTAAAGATGTGTGTGTATTCTGTATGATGTAAATCTTCTCCTGGGATACATGTCACATGTTTTTCTATTTTTAGGATAATCCTATTGGAAACTGGGATGGAAGATATAATGGAATACAGCTGTGCAGTTTTGCAAGTGTTGAAAGTACACTACTTTTGCATATCAATGATGTTATTCCAGGTATGCTCTGCTTTCTTAACCAGAAGGCAGACTTTGATAACATCTCAACCTAGGCACAGTTATATGATTAAAACAATACTGTGGAATTAATATCCTAAATTCACTTGAATTAGTTTAACCTTCTGTGTTATACTTCAATTTCCTCCTCCTTTTGGTTACAGTCTCACTAGTAGAAAAGGTTTAATATTGAACAAAATTCATGTCAAATTACATAATATTTACAGGACTAAACAGTTGTGTAGTATTCCTGAATATGTGAGTGTGTGTAGCAGGAATCTTTTCATTGAATGTTGTTCAATTTACTCCAGGAGTTTAAATATCTTGGATCAGAAAGCTGTTCTTTCTGTGCTTGAAATGTATTGATAGTATTATTTATGCATTCTGTGAGTAAATACTTGAAAATTCATAGCAACACTGTGGAAAAATTCACTATTCGCAGTAATTCACTGAATAGTGTTAACTTGTAACCACTACAGTCCCCTGATTCCTTTTCTGAAGAAAGAAAGAAGTTTCATGTAAAGCTTTTGTTTGTGCTCTATCTGAAGACAGGTACTAATGAGTGTGCAGTCTTGTACAGCCTCTAGTCTGTAACCATTGCCCTCGCTCTTCAATTTGGCTAACTTATGTTCACCTCCTACTTGTTGGGTTAGTTGAGATTCATGTTCTTGCATGAATTCTGCTCTCTTCTCCGGAGAATTCATGGGGACTTCTCCATTTTTGGGAAAAGAGCATTTGTTGTAGATGTGTTGGTAGAAAACAAAGTTTAGAATTTCATGCATCTGTTTCCTGTAATGGAAGCATGTACATACATTGAAGAACGTGAAGTCAGTCTATTTGATGTGTTCAAGAAATAAAGGTAGACTTCAGAGTAAAGTAATTGCTGATGTGATAGAAGCAAATCCTGTAGACATAAAATGTTGATTATGTGCCAAACAAGGTTTTGCTCCACTCAGTTTTAAAACTTATGATGCTGGACCTTGGTTCAGTTACGTTTCAAGTTGAACTTCTCTGTGACATAGTAAAAGCATAGAAAAGGGAAGCTAATATTCTCTTCATATACCACATCTTAGAGACTGTGTCACAGGACAGGAGACCTCCCAAGCTTGCCTATACCTCCAGAGGTGGTGGTGACAAAAGCTTGTTCAATCATAGTAAGCCAAAGGCTACAGGTATGTATGGGAAGTGATTTTCTTTACCTATGTAAGACTACAAATTTCTGTGGCTTGGGAAGAAGTGTTGCCTTGCATTTTCTATCACTTCATTTATTATTTCAGTTACATATCAAGTTAAATTTCTCTGAAGTAGAGTATTAATATGAATTTATTTAATCATAATAAAGATGGTAGACAGTTTTAAGTTAAGACTGCTCAAAATACCTTCACTTTCATGAAAAACAGTTTGAGATTTAGCAAAAATTCAAGAGCATATTACCTAGTTGTCTAGTATAACCAGTTCAGGGCTACATTCCGATTTTCTGAAAGTGTGGTGTGTGTTTGGGGTTGGKTTTTTTTTTATTTTTTTAATAAATATAGTTTGCTGCTGTCTTCATTCTGCAGGACTAGAAACTTCCAAATTTTTAGCTCAGGAGCAGATCTACTTAATAGTGAATATGTTAATTTTGCTGTGATTCAAAACCAAAATTGAATTTCCTGAAATATAAACTTCTTTTGATTCTGTTTTTGGCCAGCTCTGAAAATCCTCCCAGGGAAAAAAACCTGGAAGGGAAATAATTTTTTTTTTTTTTTTTTTTTTTTTTTTAAAGGCAGAAATCAAAATTCAGCGTCTTTTGAGTTTACTAGTGGCTAGTTTGGGTTGTAGAATACTAATAACAGCATATTCTGTAAGCTTTCATTCTACCTGGCATTGGATGCTGGCAGAGATTGTCTTCACTGAAGTAACTGTGGTTGTATGTTGGCACAAGTTATAGCTGTGTGGAATTGGATCAGTAATTTATTTGCCTACTCTGAAATTTTTTTGCTTTAAAAACAAAGAAAAAATACCTGCTGTACACTGTATCTCAAATGCTTTCTTATATCAATAATTTATAGTAATGAAAAATTTGCACTTGAGGGATATTTTCTGCTTTCTTTTCAGGTTGGTGGCTTGAAATTTCAGCTTGGAGGATTAAGTTGGTTTGGGATAAACTGCTGCCTTGTTGCAAGCTTAGAACTGTGTTAGCTTTGATGGGAGAGTTTGCTGCTTTGTGGAAAGGCAGTTATGTCTTCTTCAAAGTATAGTAACAAATTTATACTATGAAATAAGAGCGTAGCTAACCTTTTGTAAATAGAGATTAATCTCTTCAGTACAACGTGTTGTTTTCCAGGATCTACCTCTGAACCAGGAAATAGAAACAGATCTGAAGTCTTCTACACATTAAATGGCTCATCAGTTGACTCTCAGCCTCAAACGAAAACAAAACCCCCGTGGTATATTGATGAAGGTAAAGAGAGATGATAGTCTTTCATGTAGGCATACACTTTATTTGAAAAACAAAACTAGAGTGTATTGATGTTCCTCAAATAAAACGAGTATGAGTTTAAATTTAGAACAGTTGGAATATGTTGTCTTAGTGGAAGACATACTATATCATAAAAAGCATCTTGGAACCCCCATGAAAATATACTGTCTTAATTGACAGACCTGTTGTTTTATTCTGCGTGTAGGAGATTACATTCTTGGCAACGTATGCGCAGCTCTGTGGGAATGCGTATGTCTTGCAGGCAAAATAAAAGCTGAGGCTTGGAAGGAAGATGTGAAGATATTCCTTGTAGCCAAGTATATAGAGTAATTTTATTTTGCCTGTCTTTTTGTAGCTAATGTTACAGATCTAAGGGAAATGTAATATTCTGCCATGCCAGCTAATCAGTCTGCAAGTAGGGGGGAAAAAATAATCTGACTAAGCATACGTGTTTTTTCAGTATTTTTTAAAGTTATTTCTGTAAAATGTCCGTCTGAATTCTTACAAGTATGGGTGCACATACCCAAAGGATCAGTATATCTTGATTTGCTTCCAGATCTAATTATTTTTTTTATTTTTTTTTTTTTCTTTTTTCCTGGTCAACTTTTCTAAAGCGTGGCTGGCTGGCTTAGTGACTGAAGGGGTAAATACTGAACTAATAATGTTAATTTACAATGGAAACCTATAGCAGTAGTAGGCCCTGAATTCTATGAACTGTAAAATAAAATGGGTTAAAATTGTTCTTGGTTGCCTAACAGATGTTGTTCCAACAGCTTGGAACTCTGTTTAAAAATCAGTTTATTATAGTATTTAAAATAAACAAGGTAAATATCCTATCTAGAAAGGACTATGGAAGTAAAGGATTAAATAATTTTTTTCTTTAATTTTTGGACATTAGCTTCAGTTAATAAAACAGCATGGGGAAAAGAGGTGATGGAGAAGAGGCTTTTGCTCTGTGAATACCAATTGCGTATTAGAGACCCCATAGAGAGATGAGAGAAGATACAGAACACTTGTGCTATTACATCTAGTTGTGATCTCATTTATCAAGCACTGCATTAGTCATGACTTATTTAAATCCTTTATTCTTTATAGAGACTGATAGATTCCTTGTGTTAGAACCAAAGTATATTGTGATAGAGCCAGGGGAATAAACACTTTTCCATTTGCAAATCGTGTCTGCAAGCAATTACTCATCTCTGTATAAGCTGTGAACCAAATCCTTTCCTCAATCACACTGACCAATGAGTTCTTCCTAGTTTTGCCCATTACAGTCATAATCCTTGGGGCTGTTAACTTGTATTCAAAGAAAAATTCCAATGTGGGGCAAAAAAAAAAGTTTTCAGTCTAAACCTTCCTGTAGTTTCTGGCTAACATCTCCTTTCTCTGTGCTGTTCATTTCCGTTGGTTGTGGTAAAAGTGGTAGGGCTACAGCAGTGTCTCCTCAGCCAGTTCTGTCTCTCCAGAGAGATGTGACAAGTGACAAACATCTTCTTGCACGTCCCCAGCTGTTAGTGCTTCCTATACAGGACACCCATTAAATCAGATGTGGTTGCAGATACACTTCATTGGTTTGATAGCTAAGTCTTTCCTTTTGTAAGATGGGGAAGAAAACCCCAACATTTACTAACATCTTGGCTTTGATTTTAACAGTTGCTGAAGACCCTGCAAAATCACTTACTGATTCATCCCCTGGATTTGGGCATTCTTCACCACCGCTGCAGCCACCTTTAACAAACTCTGTGTCTACAGAAAACAGATTTCACTCCCTCCCTTTTAGCTTGACAAAAACGTCAAGTACTAATGGTACTATTGGACATAGTCCTCTCTCTTTATCTGTTCAGTCAGTCATTGGTGATGTAAATACCACGGCTAACCAGGAGAGTCCATCAACAGCAGGCCCAGTCGGGAACTCACATGGCCTTGAAGCAGGTTCCTTGGCTGAAGTTAAAGAAAATCCTCCTTTCTATGGAGTAATCCGCTGGATTGGCCAGCCCCCTGGAGTAAATGAAGTATTAGCTGGACTGGAACTGGTAAATATAAATGTAGTTCATATTAATTACACATTACTAGTTTTGTTTCTGAGAGTTGGTGCCTGTATACTTGGCAAAAGCAGTCAGTCTGGAGGAATTTGTCCAAACAGTTTGCCATGTGATCTCCTTATAGCTAAATTCTTCGATGAGCTCTGACTTTTGTGGCTGCCCTAGACCTTACTCTGTTAATAGGCTCTGAGATGTCTTTGTGTCACAATGGGTAGTTGAATTTGTAGGGCTGGTCACTTACTTCGAAGGAGTGCCCTTTGCTTATGTCATGGAGATTTTAATTGAACAAAGCCGACCGTATTTAAAGGTTCTTTGAAATGCAGATTTACATAAAATGCCCTGGCTGTAAGAGTGTTTACTGAATATCAATTGTTTGTTTGTTTGTTTTTTGCATACCAGCAAACAGGCAGTGTCAGAGTTATGACTGTCAAAGTCATAACACTGGTTTTGATAATCAATGGTGGTGATATTGTTGATTTGACAGCCATGTGCTTTATGTGTTCATATGGGCCCTTTGTAAATTCACAGTTGCTGCAAACATGAATTGCTGTTACGTACTGACATTTACTCTGTGGCAGCTGCTGCCAAGGTTGTGATTGGCTGTCAGTTAAATTAATGTGTATGCAATTAGGGAGATGGGGTTCTTTATTTTGGGATAATGTTCAATAAAATTTCAGATAAAGCAGTGTACAAGTATGTAAAACAACAAACATCTTTAGCAAAGTAGGTGAGAATGTGACTGGAATTTCAGCTGTTACAAAAAATCCTGATGCTTGTGGGTTTTTTGGGTGAAGCTCAAGCTATAGTTTGCCACAGGTGTTCTGAGACTGCATCTTAGGATGGCTTGTGTTAAACTGGGGTCTTGAACTTGCCTGTCACGCATTTCTGCATTAAAACCTAGCAATTGTTAGTAAGCAGACAATATACTTTAAATCATGTTATCAAAGATAAATAATGATAACTTGTTATTTTTCATACCTAGTTTGTGTTGTCTTTCCTTGATGTACATTTGGTGTGTTCTGAAGCAGGTATTTTTCTTGTGCAGGCCACAGTCGCACTGGAAGTATTCACACTACCCAATGCTTAGTGATTTTAATTGAGTTTTAAAAGGTGCTCGGTAGTGCATGTGTGCTTTTTCTAACAACAGAAGGAATCTGGAGTGACTAGGTAGCTTAGTTAGTAGCTTAGTTAACTTCCTAATGTTGACTAGGTTTAATTCTTGCTCTCCTCTCCCACCTCCCCCAAGCTGCTTCTGATGGAATTTTTGTTTTATTTTGGATGGAGTGAAAGTTTAAGCATGAAGAAAAAAAGTGCGACTCTTAATTTCCTCAATAAATCCAGTTAAAGAACACCTCAGCTGAAGCTTTGTATACTAAAATGCAGGAACATTGTGTATCAAGCTTCGGAGTACCCGGAGGGTGACTTATGGGTAGATATTTTATCAAATGTCTTACTGCAGAATTCTAGAAATAAGAAAAATAGTGAATTCTCACTTGAATTTTCAGGAAGATGAATGTGCAGGTTGTACGGACGGAACATTTAAAGGAACTCGATACTTCACTTGTGCTCCGAAGAAAGCTCTTTTTGTTAAACTCAAAAGCTGCAGGCCAGATTCCAGGTTTGCCTCGCTACAGCCTGTTTCCAACCAGATTGAACGCTGCAACTCTCTAGGTACTGAGCTTCTGCATATTACTTATTTATCAGCTGGGAACTGACCTGGGTTTTTGTTTCATTTATTCCTGCAATATGTTCTTTGTATTGAACACTTGAAAATCTGTACAGGTATTGCTTAAATGAGACTAATGAATAGAAGATCAGTCTGTACAGAATATGATGCTTCTACGGATTACTTTTTTGTGCTTTAAAACAAGAAAATGTTAATATATTTAAAGAAATTTCATAACATTACGGGATTTTTTGTTATGCTGTACATTTTTTACTTTAGAAGTTGTAAAGCAATCTTGCTGAAAATGCTATTTGCAACTCCAGCAATATGTGATTGCATTATCAGAAATAAAGACAGTTATTTTTCTATAATGTCAAATTATTTTTTTTCCTAAATTTTAACATAGAAAAGCATGTATTTTTATGGTGGAAGTTAGTGGTGAAAAACTCAAATTTTTTTTCTAACTTCAAATATTTTGAATTTCTTGGGTCATGTTGTATTGCCTGGGACAACAGCAAAGAAAAAAGTGTCTGATACTTGTAAGGCACGTGAACAGGGCATTTATAATGAGAAGAGAACTTCATTCCTACTGGATAAAATTAATTCAGTGCTGCAGGCTTTCTGAAGCACTCTAATGTGCATTGTCAGTGGAATGTAAGGCCTTGTTCACTCTCTGGAAGACAGTGAGTCTCAGCTATAATAAAATGCTATTCTAGTCCAGAGCAGGAATGCTTACACTAAGGCAGCAGCTTAGCTATAAAACATTAATAGGAAAATCTCAAGGGGGATAAAATTTGAGGCTTTAAAGTGTCTTTTGAAAAAAAAAATTTCAGCCTTTGGAGGTTACTTAAGTGAAGTGGTAGAAGAAAACACTCCTCCAAAAATGGAAAAAGAAGGTTTAGAGACAATGATTGGAAAGAAGAAAGGTATCCAGGGTCATTACAACTCCTGTTACTTAGACTCCACCTTATTCTGGTAAGTTCATAATTTGTATAGTGGCATCCCATGCTAGAAATGCAGAACACGTGATCTTTGTTGTAATGACTGACTGTCTGTATTACTGTGCAGCTTACAAAGTCATGCACTGCAATCTTTGACACATTACTATGCTCTTTCAATTTCAACAAGTTCTGCAGCATTCGTTGCGTAACATGAAGTGCTAATCATGTCCAAATCATACTGGCCCTTATGTATCTATACTCTTTTTGACTGTAAATGGTTGAAGGATGAAAGAGTACACAGGCCGGGGGGGTGGAGGGAGGGAAATATCTCTTATTTGCAGAATCCTGCCTTGGCAACTGGTTTTGTGCTCTGCTGCAGAAAGGATACTGGGTTAGAGTGGACTTTTACTATTTAGTACAGCTGTGTTGGCCTCTGTTCATAATTATCTCTTTTTGAGTTTGTTTAGTTCTTTAATTCTTCCTGTGGCTTTGCTTGGTTTGTCTTATGTTGCTCAGGCATCTGAGTGGCTGTATCTTCCAGAATCAAAACAACCTTCCTTTTCTTTTTTTCTTTGTAGCCTGTTTTCTTTTAGCTCTGTTTTAGACACTGTGTTACTCAGACCTAAAGAAAAGAATGATGTAGAGTATTATAGTGAGACTCAAGAGCTGTTGCGAACAGAGATTGTGAATCCTCTGAGAATGTAAGTAAAGACATGAACCGGTCTCTGGTCTAATACAAATTTTATACTAGATCCTGCTGTGCATGCATTCCTATTGCAAACCTGAAAAGTTTGGCTAGCTGCTGCTGCCAGTCTGTTCATTTTTTTTTTTTTTGAGTATTGTTACTTGTTCTTCATGGTAAATTTAATCAGTGCTAACTGGAAATAGTTATTCATTGTTTGGTGATAAAATATTTTCACTAGTCTCTATTTGGAAATGCGATCAGCATAAAGCTATTGTAAAATTTGTATAGGTATGAATACAAAAGCATTGATAAATACAAGTTATGTTTGTTCACGGCATTTGTATTTACATGTTTTTAATACTGCTGTTCTTGACAAGAAAAGTATTTGGGTTATCTTATGTGGAGTTTCACAATTTGAGAGATTTGGCGGGGCTTTAAGAGTTTCATTAATTTTTACATGTGGTCTGCAAGTGGTCAAAATGCTTTTATTAAAAGAACACAAGCTTTGTAATTTCTTAAGCACACTGAACAAAGGAAATATGGCAAAAATCTGCATGAAAAGTTATTTGTCTTTAGCTTTTTTTTTTTTTTTAAAATATGCAAATAATACAGCTGTAGTGCTGAAATTCTGTGGGCTGTCACTGAACAATTTATCACAAAGTTTTACTTTTCATTCCTGGAATAAAATGATGGCTTCTGAACCCTTGTTCTTGTAAGGGTGTGTGTACTTTGCCTGGTGGGTTCCAGGGTTCTGTGGTACAGGTAGTAGGATACACACCAAGTAGCAGAAATCTCAAATGGCTGAGAAGACTGAAAGTCTTACTTCTCCTACCTTTCCACCATGCTTAAAACTTTCTTTGCACTTTTTGTAAAGTTTTAGAGGAAAAGATTGAATGCTCAAAACTTCAGCTTCTTAGGTCAGCGATACAGTTCTGTATCTTTTTCTCAAATATTGAAATATTTTTTTATAAACAACTCCCACAGTGCTGTTACTATGTGACATTCTGAAAATGATGTATTAAGCAGTGCAAATTAGAGTGAGAACAAATCAAAAGTAATTGACTAACAAATCAGAAAACAGTTACCCTGGTAAGTTAATGTTTAAAAAGAGCTCTTAAAGGTTATGCAAGCACATTGAGCACTGTACTAAATTTATACTGCATTAAAAAAACTGGAAGTCAGATTGAATATGAGGAGTCAATACATAGTTTTGAAGAAATACTGTACACAGTTAAAGAAGGATCTGAGAGTCTGTATTTCAGCATTTAAGAGGGGTTTTTTTTTTCTGCTTCTCTAACTTGATCACAAACTAGCTAATAGCTTATTAAACCCATTTATCTTAGATATGGATATGTATGTGCTACAAAAATAATGAAACTGAGGAAAATACTTGAAAAAGTTGAGGCTGCGTCAGGATTCACTTCAGAGGAAAAAGGTAACTGGGGAGGTTTTCCTTTCTTTGAGATTTGTAAGAATCATAATATGAAGGAACTGAAATACCTTGCTATATAATTATACCAGAACAAAACACACAAACCATACTGTAGCAGTAATATCTCTACTAGAGATTTGAGTGACCATTGGGTGGTAAAAAGGTCTTTTCTGCTTCCTCGGGTCTGTAAGGAACCGTAGCTGAACAGGTTCATGCTGYAAGTCTTTCACTGACTGGATTTCTTTTCTTGCCTTCCTGTGCCCATGTAACTCCCTTGTAGCAGTTAAGGGAGATCCAAGGCTCTTCCTCAGAAATGAAGACTGTAATAAGGCTGGGGTCTTTGTCCTCTTTCAAAATGTCACTTTGGTCCCTGAGGAATAATCTTTCCACTACATTTCATTGTCATGATGGTTATGTAGTACATTTAAGAAATAAAATGTGTAAATCATGTTAGAAAAATCAATTCCCAACCTTTTGATCTTCTGCTGCATATAATGATTAATTAGCATTGTATTATGTAGCTGTTTCATTTTTGTTTGGGAGAACACTACTTTCTTTGTAAATGCTAAATGCTGAAAACCAATATTTATTGCAGTTAGTGGCAGGAAGAGAAATATACCAGAAAACTCTCAGTATTGGGGCAGAATGGGAAGTTAGTGTTGGCTGCATTCTTGATTAGAGAACTTGATCTCTAGTTTAGATGAACTTTGTACTATTGTGTGGTTTTTATGTAAGTGTTACTGTCACTACTTCTCACTGCTTCTCTGCAGTTTCACTGTTTTCTTTTGAAAGCTTTTATTTCTCCTGAAAAAGTTGTGTGGCGCCAAATGATTCCTCTGAAATACAGAGCATCTTTTTGACCTTTACTGGAAAGCTTTGTTACCCTTTTGTGTTTGTAACCGTTTGTTACCCTTGTTACCCTGGTGTCTTTTACTAGGGCCATTTGACTCCAAAAGAGTAAGTAGAGGTTTCTGTCATGAAAAYGTTCATGGTTTGTCATAATCTTATTGTGTTAATAAAGCTGTAAAAATGAACCTTTACTTTTTTCCTATTAAAATTTTGAAAACTTTCATTTAAAATCAGTCTTGAATAATGTATCTGGTTTTGCATACTAACAAGACTCTTTTTTTTTTTTCTCCCCTCCCCAGATCCAGAAGAATTTTTGAATATTTTATTTCACCATATTCTAAGAGTTGAGCCACTGTTGAAAATAAGGTGAATCTTTTTTCTTTGTTGAACTCATCTATTGGTAGAGGCTGATGAGGAGAGAGTATCTGCTGCCTTTCAAATTGAGATAGCTCTTAGAGCACCTTTGACTTGTGATTCATCTTTCTAATAAGATGCAATGTAATAAAGTTATTGACAAATTTGACACTATTTCCTACCTTTTTTGGTAGGTGGTTTTTGCCCCACTAGTCTCTTGTTGCAAAAGCTCATGAACATAGTTTCATGAGAACTGGACAAAGATCCACTGTCCTAGTGCTGTCTACTTGAGAGCCTTACTGTCTTCCTGTTAGTTATGCTGGAGAAGGGCTGCTGTAAGAGGACCCTACGGCACTTCTTAATGTGGCCTACAGCTTATAGCTACTTATTTCTGGGACAAGCTGCAGAAATTGCTGAATCGGTGTTTAAGCCATGGAAACTGATTTGCATTTCTTCTTTAAGGCTAATGAAAATATTTCAATGGTTTGCCTTGATCAAGTTTGGCTTCTCTTACTTTATCAAAATAACAGATACTGGCATTTATGTATGCCTTCATTCTTGACTGTAGCACTACAAGGATTCAGCTGTCATAACTGAGTTTAACAGAGGTAGGGATTGTTGCCCACTGCTGTCATTCTGCTAGCTGGCACTTGATATTCTCAGATTCCTTGCTGCATTCTGTGGCAGCAGCAGTGTTGCAAGGCATTTCCCATAGTTTTTCAGTCCTTTTCTTGTCGCAGGAATTGTATTAGTTTATATGCTGCTTTAGTTCAGTGGTGTGTGAGGTGTGTAAGCGCCCACTATCTGTTGCGCTATGCAGAGATACAGGAGCTAGCACACCATAACTAGAGCATCTGTGTGTAGTATGCTGTAGTTCACTGTGTAGATGCCATTTGAGTATACTGAGGCTATCTTCTGTGGTAGTTCTGTAGGGAAATTTTGAAAAAGTTTGAAGGGATGAGAGATCAAGGCATATCATGAATTTGGAACTGTGTTCCTGCTTCTGCCTAGACAAAGGTCTATGTTTGTAATCTACTGTTAGGTTAAAAAAACCAACCAAACAAAAAAAAAACAAACCCCAAAAAGCCCAACCCCTCCACAACAACTAGTAACTTCAAGCATGTTTTGGGTCTATATAGAAAAGTGTTTAGAGAATAACTTGCCATCTTAAGACCCTCACAGTTGTTGTTACTGCCTCTCTTCAATTCAGTGAAATACGACGTGCTGAGAAACCCCTGTGGCTAAGGTATTATTCTGGTGAAACAGCTGGGGTACAATACTATAATTATAATAATAGTATTTATTATTATAATTAGAATAATAGATCTTCATGTGAGAATGTATTTGTAGTTTTTGGTAGTTGACAGGTGTGCTGCTGTGGCAGAAATCACAGCTGAAAGGAGTAAAGTAAAAGCAAGGGAAGATGCCTCTTATTCCACTTGTATGTTTCTGCACTGTCTTCCACATTTCTTTAATCCCTCTTTTGTAAAGCTTGGCCTTCAAGGTTTTTGTCATGTCTGTGCCATACAGAGAACAGAACTTAGGTTCCACCATTCAGCTTTTAGCACCGAAGTTGATGTGCACGTACCTTAACTCTTTAAGAGTAATTCAGAAGTCTCCTTTCTTCTTAGAAAGAAGGCTTAAAATTAATAATAGTAACTTTGAGCGTCATGCTCTTAGAATCCTCTCAACACCTGAGTGCTCTAAAAAGCAACATTRTCTTAGATGCTGGCTGGGATGGGAGGAGGTTACCGTTTATAGCAAATTTGATGAAAGTTCCCAGGAATTTCATCCCAGGAACTTTGACACTGGGATGAAACAGCTCCTACCTAACTTTTTTCTTTTGCTATTGGAGGCCAGTTACTCCTATATGCTTTTTCTCCATGATAGCAAAATCCATTTCTTCAATGTGAGCAGAGTCTTCTATATCCTTTCTTATGTCCTTCCCGAGTAGATTGAATTACTCATCTGAAGCTCTGTTCCCAAATATCTCAGATTTATGTTTATGTAACAGAGAAATATTACCTGAAAACATCAATACTTAATTTTGACTTTGTTTTGAAACATCGGACCTCAAAACTTATTAAATTGGTAGCTTAATCCTTTGTCCCTCTCCCTATCCATATAAAACTGTGTTGTAGTTTTTTTGCCCCCCCCCCCCCCCCC